>SNQJ01S0034929.1:12763-23580 GCA_010110895.2 Picea sitchensis
ACACCATCACATTGTTGAAATGAGCTTTGGCTAATGGACAAAACTCTGTTGTCGTGCCGATGAGGATCAAGATAAAGGAACTCGAGCCATGTGATGGAACTCGCAATGCTAAGTTGTTGTGCAAATTTTGTTGGGACATTGACTAGTACCTAGAGTAGTTGAACGGAAGTTCGAACGAAGTCAAGGTGAATGTTGCAGCAATGTTCTTGACAGGAACCGCTAATATTTGGTGGAGGAAATGAGTGGAAGACTTAGTGGTTGGGAGAATCATTTAGAAGATTGAAAACTGGGCAGAGATGAAGGCACCTTGAAGGCACAGTTTGGTCTAAGGAACCAAGCATGGATTGCAAGGAATCAGTTGTTGTCTCTCAAGCACACTAGTAAGATCCAAGCCTACATCAAGGAGTTCATGGAACTCATGTTGGAGATCAAAGACATGTCGAAAGAAGACAGACTTTTCCACTTCATGAATGGTCTGCAACCATGGACGCAGAGTGAGTTGCGACAACAGAACATGCAGACACTTGCAGCATCGATCACCACAACGAAAAAATTGTTGGACTTTCGGGGTGAACCCAAGACAGGTCTTAGGAACAATGAGGATGCCCAAGGTGAGAAGCAACAACAAGGGAAGGGGAAGAAGAAGGACAAGGGAAAGACAAAGACGTCCAAGGGAAGTGAAGACAATGCCAAGCAAATGGACACAATGAAAGAGAAGAAGTTGATTTCATGTTGGATTTGTGCCAAGGAGCACTATGTGAAGAATTGTCCCTTGAAACAAAAGTTGAATGCTTTGGAGAAGGAAGACAACCCATCTGTTGGAGTCTTTCATGTCTTGAACGTTGTCATGGAGGGTGAATCCATGGAGAGTCAAGAGTAAGATGAGACAAAACTTTGCTATGTGCAGGCCGAACTCAACGGGAATTCAATGTTAGCCATGGTGGACAGTGGGGAAACTTGTAAATTCTTGAGGCAAGACATGGTGCAAAGGCTCGGGTTGCAGCCCAAACCAACGCAGACAACCCTCAAGACAATCAATGTAGGTGCAGAGAGGGTTGTTGGTGTGGCCAAGGACATCTCGTTGAAGGTTGGTGATTGGTGCAGAAAGACGAGTTTCACCATTGTTCCTATGGATGATTTTGAAGTTGTGTTGGGACAAGAGTTCATGAGGAAGGAAAAGGAAACACCAATTCCTCACATGAACAGTTGGGCCATTTTCTCAGGACATGCTCCATGTTTGATTCCTACCATAAGGAGGAATGAAGGAGGCACGTGAATGTCTTCCTTGCATATGGTTGTTGCAGACATCCAGAGCATGCAACCTTGTGGAGACAAACTTGGATGATGTGGGGTGATGGTTGGACAGTCTAACACAAAGAACGAAAGGAAGCTTGTGTCAGTGGAACGAAGGTTTGTCGATGTTGAAATATAGTTGGATATTTGGCTAAGAAAATGGATGGCTTGGTTGATTTATGTTTGAAGGTTGATGAGTGGGAGTGAATATTAGAGGAAGTCACAGAGTTGAGGATGTCAGAGCAGTTCATTAAACGGGAGTAGAAACCATTTGTGGACCAAGAGGACATGAGGGAGACGAAACAACCTTGGTGGAAAAGAACCAAGGAAGGGTTCAATTCCCCCTCTAGTGAACTTGGACATGGTGAATAGTCGTATGACCCTGAACTAGAATGACTCATGGAGGAGTGTGAATACAATATCGGTTCAAGTGAAACGTTGCTTATGTACATAACGCAGAAGTATGGTGACACTCCATCGATCGCATTGGGACATATTGGAGATGAGGGAGATGGCCCAACTAGCCATCCCCCTTCACCTTCAAACTAGACTATGGAACATTGGCTCATTGTCTCGGAAGGAAGCAGTGACGCCAATGGGGCGCCTTGAGGAGGTGCCTTGGTGGAAATTGTTGAGAACACATTGGATGACTTGACAGATTAGAGGAAACAAAGAGTTGTAGATGTGACGAGTTTGCAGTCAGAAACATATGTTTGAACGTGAAGATATGAGTTCTTGAGACAGAGGCATGACGATTAGACTAGCTACCCAATCAGCCAAAGTCACAAGAGGATCCAATGCACAAAAGCATGGGCAGATGGACTGAATTATGGAAGCAACAACAAGTCAAAGAGCAACGACGCTTCGTAGACTCGTGTAACTTCTTAAGGGGAGTTTTCCTTGACGATAGTTGTTGAGGAAGGAACAATCATTGAGTGGTGATGAGATCTAGAGATGGGTATATACGCCATGGAAATCGACAGATGTTTTTGAGGACAACAACAACTTGGAGTGGGGGAGGATATAAGGTCTCCCATGACACCCATCGAGCACGCACGCTCCTTGGGAAGATTCGGTGATGGAATGTATGAAGAGCACAAGGAAGAAGCGATCAGTTGAGCGAACGAAGACGTTTGGGTGTGGGCATGAGCACCTTGGGTGCACAATGGTGACGTGCAACACCAAGGGGGCACACACCTTACTTGCCTTAGAACAATTGACAAAAACTTGGGTTGTGTTTGGGCAAGGGCGAGGAAACTTGGGAGCATGCCCAAGGAGTGGACTTGTTTTCCCTTGACAACATGGGTGCACCTAAGAGGTTGGACGACCCCATCGGCATACCCACGAGAAGTCATGACGATCGAGATGAGAGAGCGCACAAGGCAAGGGGCACGCACCCAAGGATGGGGTGTGTCAGTCCAAGAGATGAATAGTTGATGGGCACACGAGCTTAGATGGGTGCACCAGGTCCACGGAGGGGGCGTGACAAGTCAGTTGAGTGTGGGTTCATGAAGGGACATGACACACCGAAGAGACATGACGTTTCACACAAGTGACTCTTGGAGTCCATATAAAAACAAGGGCACACCACCAAAGGAAGGCATGGAGCATTTTGGGCAAGAGATTTGGAGAGCAAGTCTGAGGCAAGGAACTGAGGCAAAGTTGCCAAGATGGATGACAAGTAGCCAAGAGTTGGATGCTTTGGGATGTTTTGGGGAAGTCTAGAAACAAAATTTTGTGGAGGCATGTGTAAGGCAGAACCGAAATATGTGTTAGCTTGGTGAAAGTTTGCGGTAACGAAGGGACAACAAGTCTGCAATTGTGGGCATGTCTAAGGTGCACCGCGGGTGGTTGCGGAGACGGTTGCGGCAGAGAGTCTTGGTGTGACGAATTTGTTATCGAGTGTCTTGGTGAGGTGAGGTGAGTCGTGTGACTCTGTTGAATTTGTAAATTGAGTTGGTAGTGCTCTTATTGTAATTGTTTCGCAATAACAAAGACTTAGCCAGGTGTTAGGCATGGCTTGTGTTGTTCACACTATTTATGTGTTTGTCTTTGTTTGTTCTGCAGTTGTTCTCTTGGATTCTCATGTTCATGGATGCTTGCTTAAATAAGATTAAGTGTTAAATTGTGTTAACAATTGTCTAAGTAAGCAAGAGTTACACTAGAGTAGGAGTGTGACTCGTTGGTAGCCTAGAACAAAGTATGGGTATGCTCTAGGTGAAGAGGTGTAGTTTGGATGAAGTATTCTTGGTGTGCCAAGCAACCAAGAGATAACCATCGCGGTGTCACACGCCCTTAGGAGGTGAACAATAGCAATATATGATCATGTGTCTTGCGGGGTCGTGACATTAGGGATATTTAAGAGTGTCCAATTTAATGTTGCGTTAAAAACTCAATTTCATCCATGAAAAATTGCAATTTCCATAAAGATTGTCTAGCTATATTTTCATAATGTCTAACCAAAAAAATTAAACTTGTAGAATGTTTAACTATTTTCCTTGAATAATGTTGATAGATGTGTATAATAGGGCTCCATGTAGCTTTTCGATATTATATTGTGAGATATCTATAACATAGAGGTAAGTTGGATGATATTTAAGTTTGGTGTTGTTATATTATAAATTGGTTAATTAGATTTCTCGCTAATAAAATAAATTATTCGATTTCGTTTTCCAATAAAATGCAATTATTTATACTAAAATAACATTAAAAAATGTACAATTTACAATTCAATGCGAGAATCCCACACAATCAAAATGTTTTAATATGAAAAAAATAACATGTCACTATTACCCTCAACTAGCCCTTTCATTGTGCTATCACAATAATTCACAAATCTTTCCTTACAATTTTTTTCAATGTGTTTTTCAAGCAATGTTAATAGTTGTTTCTACTACACACATAATGTGTTATGGAGATAGTTGAAGGAAAGACAAGAGATCACAATTTCCTATATAGTATAGTTGCATATCATTATATTCTTGGCATCCAAAATATAATATTGGATAAGGTCCATTCGTTCACCAATGGTGATCTTCCTTGATGGAATGGTGAAGCAAAGAATTCAGAGTCCCACTTCATTGTCTTGATTGTATATTTCATCAAAGTTGTGCGGCATGATTGTTAATATTCCACTCTCAAAGTTTTCAACTAATTTACATTCAAGTTTGATCGTTGTGTTCTTGTTTAGCTCTTTTCAATGGGTGTTGCATTGGTGGTGCCCTTCTTTCCTTGTAAGCTTGGATTTCTTGTGTTGAAAAGATGAAAGAGGTTAGAAGGTACTGTGTCAATATAAAGTGAATATCATGACACCATATTTCCTGAAAGACCTTGTGTAACATTATCATATTTTTAGTGAGGGCATTTGCAACAACACTCATGTTATTTGAACATGAAGTAAAATAAATTGTCAAAGGCATTAAGATAGCAGGGATCTCTTGCAAGACATGGCCTAATCTCTAGTGCACGTTATTTAATTCCCTCCTCTCCCAATTAAAGTGGCCTTTCAAACTTTCTTGATGTTAAGATGTGAATCCCCTTTGGTATTTGGAGATTGACACTCATGTTAAGGGTTATATTAATCCTCAAGTGGAGGACTAACATCTATGCCTCATTATTGGTAGAAATACCTCTATTTTGTGCATAGCATGTTGCTAGGTGACCCATGACATCCCTTAGGATGCCTTTTATCCATGCACATGATGGTTTCCCTTTTGAAACATCATCAAACTCAGTTGATGAAAAGGTGGCTTGGTGGAGGTACCCATGTTGTGTTGGCAAGTTTTTTCTAAAGGCATGCCTAGTGGTTGACAAATAGTATTGGCATTCACCCCCTAGAGCACTAACCTCAATTCATTATCTTGCATACTTAGTATATTTTTCGATTGTTACCTTTTGGAAAGAGTTGATTCCTTTACATTATAGAGGATTTTCTCTAGTTTCATATGAGCGGATTCATTTTGCCTACGAAGATCCTTCAATTCCTTTCAAGGTAAATTGCTCAAGTGATAAAATTTGGTGCAATGGTCCATAATTCCTCACCAAAGCATGAGGATAAATTGCCTTTTTTCCATAGACAAGTGATGTAGATCTTACCAAAGTTTGGATCTAAGGTTCTCTGATAACCCAATGGACCAAAAATCAAGTTGTTTCCACTTACAAAGAAAACTATGACCTTGATAGGACGTTGATGTTAATCTTGTTCTTGATGTTAATCTTGTTCTTTGTATGACTAATGTAGCTTAATATTTGTTAATGTTTGACCATATTCATACTCATTATCATCTACATTTCCTCTCTACCCTTTTTCCTCCTCCTTTCCCTCTCTTTCTGCCTCCCTCTCTTCCTCTCCTCTTGCCTCCTATCCCTTTTCTTCTGCCTTTCCTTTTCCCCATAATCCGATTGCATTCTATCATTCTTGGAATCATGGGGGAGCAAGCAGTGGAGAATCATATCGTAACGAAGTGGGTTGAGGCTCAATTCCACTGCTTTTCTGTTGTGAACTAGGAAGAGATTGAAATGTACTTAGGAGTCAATCTCTTTGTTGCAACAATTTATTAACTCAATTTCAATTTCATGAGAGCTCTTTGAATTTGGTAGTTGGTTTCCTTATTGATGTTTGTTTCTACCAAGTAAATTAGTAATATTAGGCATTGCTTCCATTATCTTATGCCAGGTAGATTAATAATATTAATTGTTCTTCCATTATGTTTTTTTGAATTGCATTCTCATCGTTTCAATTGGCATGGTTTTATTTTGCAAATTGAAGATCAGATAGTGTATGATCGTTCTAGCCAAGACAATCACACATGAATACAACATTATAGGATTTAAAATATTGTTGAATAGGTCTTCATAGAAACTCATTCATTATAGAGATTAAAAGATGTTCATTTGTGTTTGCTCATGCTGATTTTGCATTCTTTTGTTAGTGATTCATCATTGGTGCTTTAATAATATCAGCTTGGGTAGTCATATAGCTTAGGTGAAGGATTTTTTTATCTGCAAATCATAATATTGCAAGTTTTACTACTACATTGATATGTTCTTTGTAATGTTAGTAGTTTATCATTGATGCTTTTATGACCTTAACTTGCGTAGTCATAGAGCCCAGGTGAAGGCTTTGTTTCTATGCATATCATAATAATTGCAAATCTTAGTATAACATTGGCATGTCCCATGATTGGAATTTTGTTCCACAATTTTCTCCCTCTCTAACTAGATGCATGTTATAATCCTTAACTATTTATCATAAATTAGTTGTTAAGCTTAAACTTAAAAAAACACCTATATCAACCTGCATAACCTAAGCACTGATAAACTTTTGAAACATTTACCAATGTGGGTGATACTCTACATGGTAATTGATCATTTTATGAATGGTTTGTGATAAATGTTGTAATACCCTAGTTTTGACCCTTGGCATGTATTAAATTAGATTATGTAAGTATTGTAAATATGCTAGTATGGGTCCCTAGTGCAAAGCTCAACTCCAAGGCCCAACTAGTGAATGGCTAGGTATGTATGATATAAATATGCATATATAGACCATGTGTTAGGTTTGTTGTGGTGAATTAAAGCTATGTAAATGTTAATAATGAAATATAATATATAATGGTCCAAGATGGTTGCGAAGAGCATGCGAGGGAATATGATTCCACTAGAGGAGAAGAGGAAACGGGGGGCTAAGGGAAAGTAAATCCTCCATTTCCAAGTATCAACCTTAGAACTCATCTCTTTTCCTACCATATGTCTTAAATGAAACCATTTGCCTACTTTGATTTATGAAAAAGAATCATTGAATGCAAGAGGTTGGTGGGGAAATATTCTCACATAGCTATGGAAGCATGGGTTGAGTACAATCATTATGGGAATCATGAGATTCCTACATCCATGGATCCAAAAGTAATGCCAACCATCACTTCCCACAATCCTCTCACTTTCCATGGACTCTAGTATTCATTCCATCACTCTCAAGTTCACATATTATGTTTCTCATGTTGTGTTCTCCATTGTATCCATGGAAAATTTGTAAATCGACTAAAACCAACACTATTAAAAGAAAATCACAAACGTTTAATGAAAGAGGGATGGTTGTAGGTGATCATAGAGGCTAGGAAAGTTAGGAAACCTTCACCCACTATGAATTCGTTTCTCTTTGAATGCTTGAGAGCCAAGTATTGATCTTGTAGGAAATTCTTAGAAAACATACAATAGAATGGGATCTTTCTTCCCACATTGCAAAGCATTGGAGAGAAGAATATCTCTAAGGGATTGTTGAGAAGAGAAGGGGAATATATTCCTTGTGTTGTGTGGGGCAATGGAAGAGATTTATGTGGATATTGATGCCTAGATTAGATTCCTGAAATGCTCTATGGTGAATAGATTGGTTGAGCATGAGAGTAAGTGGGTTGCGTTGAGAGAGAGAGAGAGAGAGAGAGAGAGAGAGAGAAGCATGTATCTATTTCCTTTGTCCTAGCGGCCTCATGGCCGGACTTGGGGATGGTATATACATTAGATACCTATGGTTGGGTGGAACATCACTCTTACTCAAGTAGTCTCTTGGACTCTCTTTAGTTACAAGATAGGTTTCTTATCGTTGTTTATGATTATGCAAAATTTATGTTTATTTTCTATTGTGAAATCAATGTATCTTGCATGCTATGTGTGATCATGCTTATTATTTCCACTGCATTTTAATTTTCACACCTACACATGCATTTTATTAAATTTTGGTACTTCTTGGGAGACTTAATTAGTTGTTATTATAAGGATATGGTCTCTAAGGGACAGAATTTGGAAGCTTGTAATGTGGCTATCCATCTCATGACTGGGATTACTGGGTGGGGATGATATAGAGTAGTATCTTAGCTTCTAGTTATAGCATTGGGCTTGTATGTGTTGGATTTCATTGTATAGGAAGAATTTACAGTTTTCATGTCATGTGTTCGATAAAATATCTCAACAAGAACAGTTTAAAAAATCATGGTTGTAACCTTCCATTATTAGATTAACGGATCCAATGTCCAAATTGGAGTATACTAAGAAGTATATGGGCAGATTTTGAAAGTGTAGCAGATATAATTCATGAGATATGAAAGCTCTACTCCATAGTGAATGGGGCAAATTATGAAGTTTGATAATAAAAAAATGCATAATTTGATCACGACAAAAGTTTGAATGCTAGTAATGGGATCATAATACTGTCTATAGGGAAAAATAAGAAGTCGGTAGGTCGATGATGTGGAGGACTTTACCAAGAAATCATGATTATCAAGTAGATATTGACATGACCAAAGGCCAAGCATCAATTTGATAAATCTGGGCTAATTCTTCTCCAAGAAGAAGTGATAGGAATTGGTCATATGGGGGAAAACATCAAAGAATAATTACCATGGGGTTATTATATGGGCCCCATATGTCAATGTGGAAGAGTGCATGACAGGTCGGATCAAAGATATAGCTGGAAGCCACACATCAGGGATGGAATCCATGGTGGAAGCACAAAAGAGTGGTATTGGGAAAGTGGAACATGGTAATGTAGAGCTTCAAAGAACGGTTTTGGAAATTAGCATTAGAGCTCCATAATGGTGGAGAAAAGTGGTACTGTAAGGGAAGTAATCAATATTGCAAAGCCATGGAGAGTGATTTTGAAAACCAACATTCAAATTTCCCAATCGTTGAATTAGCGTCACATGTATGGGTGGTTTACCATTGTGGAGGGTGCAGGGCATGTTAAAGTTCAACAACTTTGGCCTCTGCAATAGATTTGGATTGTCTTCTTCGTCCTCGTGTGGAGAATGTGGATATTGGAGTATAGAGGGAACCTGCAATCCCATCAATCTTGGGATATGTGCCACATGGAAGGTTTGTGGGTAGGACAAGACCTATGGCTCCACAAATTATATATATAAAGAAAAGAGGTCAATGGCCACAAGGAATTGGAAAGTAATGCAGGAGTAGAGTTAAGGGTGACATGGAAATGTTATACAGTCACACATAGGCTCTAAGTGGACATCACTGCCATGTAAGCATGTGACACATGGCATGCCACGTGGAAAAATAATTTACATAAAAAGGTTCATGACCAAATTCTTCGTTTGGCCATAATTGGAGCATAAAAAGTAAAATTGAGGTGAAGTCTTAGGTGGAAGTCCATAATGACAATGTCTATAGAAATGTCATTGAGGGCAAAATTGCATATTCGTCCCTATATTCTCAAAAATTAGAAAATTGCAATGCTTGAAGACAAAGATGGTACTTTCTATTAGTGGTTCCATTGTTGATGGAATTTGGACAGTAAGGAATTGGGGTAGACACTATGAAATTTAGATGAGCATTTGGATAAATTCCAAGTGTTTTGGCACATAAAAGAAAAGGAGGCCAAGGGCCACAAGGAAATGGAAAGTAATGGACATGCACGGTTAAGGGTGACATGGCAATGTTATACAGTGACTCATAGGCTCCAAGTGTTTTAGCACAAAGTTAGAAAAAATATGGCAAAATCCATTATTCTAGGACACTTTTTAACAGTATTGGGAGTTGTAAATGGATGAAAGTGACCCGACACAACAAATTTGGTAAAAAAATCCCGGCATTTGATATTTTAAATAATTTGGCCAACTTTGTACTCGTGAAAATTTCTCATTTTTGCACCACTTGAAAGATAACGATTTTCGCCAATTTTTCTACCACTAGAAAAAGTGCAAAACGTGTAAAGTTGACAATTCCTAATTAACGCAGAAAAACATCGGGGTATCAAATCATTGAGATGAAGGTTGTTGAGTGTTCCCGATTAGAATTTCCTATCATCTCCCAATAAAAAAAAATTACTCTATTCTCATTGGATCTTCTTCTACATGTAGATGAAGTTGGTGTCTGACCTTGATTGCACTAGTAAAAAGTGTAGAAATTGAGTAGATCTGGTCACTTCAAAGTATTATAATGTTTAACTCAAAACTCATAATTGAGCATGAGTAAAGTTGTTGGGAATCTATTTGAGAGGAGAATAGGCATGGAGATTTATATTTTGGAGAAGTACTTCTAAATTTTCTATAATTTGGGAAGAAAATAACATGTAGCCTTGATTTGTCAATAATTGTCGACATGGGTAGTTTCCATAATGCATTTAAAAAAAAAAAATCTCTACAAAGTTTGGGGATAAAATGTATATAACATATGTAATTTTATAAACACTTTTGCAAATAGAGTGTTACAATAAAGACAATTAGAGGCCATAATTCAAGATACCTAAATTAATGGAGGCTTGGTCTTGATTGGGCTAAGAAAACTATCATCATGGAGGGTGCATAGAGCCCTTATGGATTTGAAGCAAATGCCATGGGTGAAAATCTATAGGATGGGAATGCATAGGTAAATTCCAATGGACATAAGAATCAAGAAACACATCCAGATATTGTAGAGACTATGAGGAGCTTGAGGGTAGAGCTTCAAAGTTACAGAGAAGAAAATGAAAGATTAATTAAGCCTCAAGAAGATTAGAACTAGTTAAATGTGTGTGTGTA
>SNQJ01S0034929.1:29505-43531 GCA_010110895.2 Picea sitchensis
CTCCATGGTTCATCTGCATAAGGAGAAGTGCAATCTTCTCCTGGCTAGCATTCAATCTCTCCAAGGACTCGCTCATCTCAACCTATCCCCTGTGCATTGTTTCCTGAGTCTCCTCTAGATGGTGTTGAAGGGTGAATTGTGTGTTGTCTATGGAGCTCTTCAATTCCCTTGCTATACCTGCTAAAACCTGTGGCTCACTGTCATCACTTGACCCTTCCATTTCTTCCTCTGGTTCACATGCCTATCTTCTGCGCCTTCCCATATAGATACCACTCAACTTCTACATGCACTAAACCCCACAAGCTGGGAGGATTTAACGCTCTGATACCACTGTAATGTTCCCAAGCCGTTCCTTGCTTGGAAACTTAGGATTTTATTGAGTTTTTTGCTTGTCTTTTGTTTTGTGTGTAGGTTAACCTTCAAGATTTGCGCTAGAAGGGTTATGTGAAGTTTTATGTTGTGCAAATGGTAGAAGTATGGCAACAATCACACCAAATAACAAGATACAAGAGTTATAACAAAATGGAATAGAAACAACTTCAGATCTGGCCTTTATTTAGATAATATGATGATCTCGATACAATAGATCTGCAGATCTAGATAGATACAAGAAGAATAATCAAGCTGGAATGATTGCTTCTCCAACAAACTCAAAGACCGAAGAGAATAGCCTCCAAAGGCACCCCAAACTCCTGAAGAAAGGGACAAGATCAATTTCTTTTCCTTTGAGTACTGGATCTACTCGCCCTGGCTGAGTTACGCACTTCCTGTTGGCTGTAGCTCTTCAATATTTCGGCGTCCCCCATTTAGACCTCCAAACCATACCAAAATCACTAGAACAATAGATCTGGGGAAGACAAACCCCTTGACTGAGTATCTTGCTGATTGAAGGTGTTTTGATCCCTCAAATGGATGGATCCTCTTTCTGCAGTGCGCCCTCCTCCTCTAAAACTCGTGCCAAGCTCCAAATAAAATATCTGTCAATGAAACCCCCTCCACAACAGGCCAGGAAAGGCGCCCTAGGCCCCACAATCAAATCCGAATAGGTTTTGGGCTCCAAAACCTCCTCCACTCTTCAGATCGACTACATCTTCCTCAACAAGTGCGTCCTCCTGCTGGAAAACCCTCACTGGTGTGCATTATCCTCCTCTTGCCCTATAGAACCAACCTGTAGCTGAATAGAATGGTGAGGGAGGGATCTTCCACTTTCTTGACCAAGCTTGGACCAAGAAAGGTGGAATCTTTCACCACGGAGCTGATCTCTAGGGTTTGTTCTCCCAAAAGCCTCAAAATGTTCTTAGCTCAAGAGCTCAAGATGCAAAAGTGAAAATGACATGAATGATGAGTGAGGCGCTCTCCTTTTTCCTTTATACCCCTGTTCTAATTCTCAGTTGAGTTAATTGACCACCCTCTAAGGCTAACTCCTTACTTTTCTCCTTGTGGTCTTTTTCCCACTTACTTTACCTTTTTCTCCAAAGTCACTTTTAAATTATAACATTGTGCTAAAGTGAATACTTTGGAGTCTCTTAGCCCCCATATCTCATGAGACTATAGTCTTGTGGGGACATCTAGACTACTAAGTCTCTGTAATCCTCTCATCAAGAGGTGGGGGACATTACATGCTTCTTTTAGTTAGGTACCTCCCTTGATCGAGCAATCGACTCCCCAATTGTGTGCATCCAATGGGTTAGTCAACATGTTGATTAGGGTAACAACCTCCTAGGCCAGGGTGCCATGCCAACACTCTAACCAAAGTCAAGCATCCACCCAAACTGAGCAATCCATATATCCATGAAACATTGCCAAGGGGTTAGGAGACATAGCGCTCTCCTAGCATGGTGAAAACTCTTTTGGAGTAGCCCTAGAAGCTAACATAGGATTTCAACCTCCTAAGGAAGTGCAGCACGTAAGCATCAAAGCAAGGTATAGCAATCCACGAGTAAGCTATCTCCAATGTGTATGTCCACTAAGATACAACCAAGGGTAGGCATCACACCGTGCACTCCACATCACATGAAGCACCCAAACATGGTGTAAACACTTTAGTAGAAACCCCAAAAGCTAATAGATGGTAGTATTCTTGTAAAAGTCTATCAAAGGATGTGTGCAATGAAAACACTGTTGATAATTGTTAAAAATTGTGGGGATTCGCATTAACATTCTATGGACAAGCTCAAGTATGGTATTAATTATGCCATTCTCAAACATTGCATCATTAAACTAAGTCGCCATGTACAACATCGAACGTTTCTTCTATTTTTCTATGCTTGTTTAAGCTTTTTAAACATAAAGTTTAAGTGTCCAAACTCTTGCATTTGTATTTGGGTCCTTGGGAGAACAAAGTTAGAGAAAGGTTTCCGTTTTAGTCTTGCACATAGTCTAAGAAGGATAGTATAGGCATTAGGTATAAAAAGTATATGAACTATTTCTCTTTTCAATTTTCCCTCTCATTCTTTGAGTTCATGTTAAGTTTTTGGCAATCATTGCTTCTAAGCTCCCGATCACTAAATTGGTTTGGCTAGGCCATTATCCTTGTGTGGCTCCCATCAGGTTAGTGATCGTCTCCCCTTGCTATTAGGCCAAATAGTAGGTAGCTCCCTGTCATTTGTTCTCTGTATCCCACTTGGCTTGTTATAGAAATTGCATAAGTTCAGAGAGCCAAGTAAAGCACATGTGATTAATAGAAACCTGCAACAAAGATTTCCATTTGTAGATATGAAACAATAAGTTAAAAAACAAATGCTAAAAGACTGTTTATTGCTTAGTTGCAAATATATGAAGCAACTGTGAAGAGAATCTCAACAACCTTTATATAATGCAGATCTGATAGATGGGATGGATCCTATTCTGTCAGAAATAAGAAGAACATTATGTAGCAGATGGTTGAAGTTAAACTGGATCAAAGGAAAATTTTTTAAATGTAGGCTCCAATGAAGAAGAGTTGAGATCTGACATTAATCAAGGTCAGACGACAATTGGAAGGTTTGGGTTCTATTTCGATGCGATATAAGAAAGTTCATATGTACAGACATGATATTTGTAATTTGATAACGTATATCACCATCAATGTATTATGAATGTGATGTTGTTATTGTTTGCTATGTCGTTAAATTTTATGTTTTGTTACAATGAAATAATTTTAATGCTTATGAGTTTATGGAGGTTATCTTTAGGCAAAACATCATAAAAGAAAGTATAAAGTTAATAGCAATCGTGTTAATATCAATTGTGAGTTTTCTTGTATGCATGGTCTTGCTCAATATATTCATACTTGCTTGCTTCATATTGATTTGAGGCTAATTACCTTTTATTTGGTTAATTTTGGGGTCTTCTGTTTTCATAATTATTTTCCTTTGATCATGGTATATGTAGGAGAGGGATCAAGCTCAAAGGAAGGCTAAAATTTCAAGTCATGAGAACAGGCATGTAACTATGATACATTGTGTTTATTATCTTTGTGTAGTTCCTCCGTAATTGTTCCTACTTATTGTTTTTGTATTATGCATTAGTTTTCTTATTAATTTGACATAATAATGAATAACATATCTTCTTTGGACCAGATATGAAGATGATAAAGTTGTTATTCAATCTGTTGCTCATTATCAAATGTCAAATGTGGATGGAGATGTTTATGAACTCGGGGATTGTGTTCATATTAATGTAAGTCTAATAATAGTTCTCCCCTTTGCTCTTCATATTTTATGATTGATAACTAATGTTATTCTATTGGCATTAGATGTTTCGATTCTACATTGTGATCTTAGGCACTCGTGTATAAAAGTTCATTGTTATGATATATCCTCTTATTAAAAATGATTGATTCTTACTGCCATGTGTTAAATTTAGAGATTGCTTATCTTAGGACATGTCAAAGCCATGTTTAACATCCATCAATATAAATCTTCATCTCAAAGTATGCGGGGCATGCCCCTTAATAAGGATGTGAATAAGCCTTGGAAGTAAGTTCTAGCTAAGTTATGTGAAAAGAAATAGCAGAATTGATGTTTTCTACATAAGTTTAGTATCTTAACTTTTTTTTTGGTAAAGAAAAGCTTAGCAAAATATTGGATAGCCTCTAGTAACACAAGTTAAGATTTGATTCTTAAAAAGTAATGTTGGAGTAGAATAATCCTCTATAAAGAAAATTTGACGCTTGAATTATCAAAATATAACATTTAGTAGTATAGTCCTATCTAGTTGAGGGCATAATCTATATGAAACAAAATGCATTACAATGTGGTCCTATATAAATTGTATTGTTTTTATTTTATTTGAATTCAATCATGAATTGTTATTTTGATTCGATCCTTGAAAGTTATCACCAAGTTAAGTTTTGGGACCATTGACATTATCATTGAATTATATTTCATCCAAAGTCCTTGGACTTAAAATTGGCATAATAATACTAGAAGTTATTTTGATTATTCTTGATCTTTGTCTAAGATCTCGTTGAAACGAGAACCACTTTTTTATCAACTCTTATATTAGCAAATAGGCTATAATAAAAGTACTCCTAAGCATTACAACAATATTCTTCTATTGGTATTGTTGTATGTTCTTGAAGTTATGGAGATTTAGTCAACACTCTTAATCATAAATGAAATAAAAGAAAGCATTCCATAAAGGTCTTGAAAGGGAAATCAATAAACCATTATATTGTTGTGCAACTTTTAAAATTTCAACCAAGTATTGGTTTCAAGTTAAAATACAATAGGAGTTTGTTATATGCTAGTTTGGGGCTAGTTAGTTCATTAATGTTGGTTAGTGAGTTATGCTTTTGGATCCTTTTTATTGCAAGTGAAATACATTGGCAAAAGATGCGAGTTTTAGCTCTTATGTGTTTTTTATTATGTGGCATTCACCTTTCTTTTCAAAATGATTGGTTGTATTTTCTTGGGCCCAACATATGAGAAAGCTATGACCATTTTAAATTTGGTTAGTTCTTGGAATTTCAGCTATGCTTATTGATTCCATTGGGCCACAACTTAAAAGACATCTAATTAGCTTGAGAAGGGATAAATTCTATAGAGATCATCTAGGTTGGTTAGAATCGAGTGAAGCTTTGGTTAAAATTCTATGATGTGATGGTTAAATTTAATAAGATATGAAGGTGCTTTGTGTCTTATCTCTACATATACTTTCATTAAACTCTTCATGGATGAGTTCTCTCTCCCCTCTTCTTCTCTTCAGGTTTGGAAAAGGGTTTTAAGCAAACCCACCATCTTCAAGAAGGCTTTTTCAACTTGGCATGCTACATCAATGGTCCCTTGCAACGCTTGACCAGGTTGATGCTTTAGTTATTTTCCATTATATAGTAATGGTTATGTTCAGGCTTGGTGTGTGAGTAATGTGTATTCTATGGCTATGGTTTTATTAATTAGTTTCCTCTCTCTTGATCATGGCTAAATTTGTTCAATTGCATTACCACATCATAGTTAGTTTTTACTATGAATTGCTTATGAAATTTGTTGATAGGATTTCCATTTTTAATTTTATGTTAAAGATGATGTTAAGGATTGTTCTTAGCTTTTTTGGACGCTATGAAAATAAATTGAAACATGTTCATTGATTGGAGCAAAATGTCAAATCACCAAGTTCCAATGTAGATATGATGGTGAGAAGTTAAGAGTCTCGATAGACATCGATAGAGTTGGTCAACATCCACATCAACAATCGACATTGATTTGAAGGGTCAACAAATGAGGCGGAAAAAGATTTAAAGGCAATGGATTGATACTTGGTTTTAACAAATAACTAAATTTGCCCCATAAATACATGTTGTAAGATTGCATTTATGACATGAGTTTTCCATGTTGGCTATGTGAGTAAATGCGAGATATGTGTGTGCATAATTGAGTATTGTTACGTGGTTCTTTACATGTACGTTGTAGTTGGTGTACTTAAGTGTGGGGGATCTATGCTAGCTTATGCAATGGGAGGTGTCGACTAGTTCTTTGATTAGTATTGTGTATGACTTTGTGGTATGGAACCACTTATTGTAGGATTGTAATCTTTTCCATGATTACGAGCTTAATGTTAGGGTTACAAGGGGATATTATTATACCTAGAATATATCTTTTTTTATGTGAATGAATGTCTAGTGTGTCTTGCTCATATGGTTATATTTTCATGTCAAACATGTATTGCAAATCTTGTATTAGTGAAGAGTTGTATGTGTTTCTACTTTTAGTATTATTTTTTGGTTTGGATTGATGACAAATGGTTATTTTTGACGTTTTAGGTGTTTCCCTTCTCATCCAAATTTTGAGGTTAGAGCCATTGTTTGACCCCAACAATTGGTATTAGAGTCAATTAGGATCACAATTGCACTGTCACGTATGTAACACCATCACTTGGTGGGGATAACCAAACTCTCTTCTCATCCAAATTTTGAGGTTAGAGCCATTCTCTGACACCAACAATTGGTATTAAAACCAATTAGGATAAGAATTGCACTATCACATGCACAACACCATCACTTGCTGGGGATAACCAAACTCCCTTCTCCACATGAGTTTGGATGTTGGAAGAAAGATTGAATTGTGGCTCCTTGTCTTGGGTTTTCTTGTACCTAGCCTCGCTATAAGATCTTTGAACCACAAGCCCCTTTGTAATGTTCTCAAGCCAATTTTTTTGCTTGAAACACTAATTGCTCATTGTTTGTTTGTGTTTGGTTATATGTTTGCAGGTTTACTCATAGAGTTGCGCATTACGGTTTATATTGTGAAGATTATAGCAATGAAGTAATAGATCTGAAGCATATACCATAAACAAAGACAAGATACAATAAGGAACACCAATATAGAGCCAATAATGTCAGATCTGACCTTTGTTTAGATAGTAGATAGATCCTGTAACCAGAGATCTGCATATCTGGAATAAAACCCGAATAATATCCAAAATGGGATGACAATTGCTACAATGATAACCAATACAGATGATAATAACCTTCCAAAGGTACTTTGAAGAGAAGACAAAGCCTCCAAAGGCCAATAGCTGCAAGAGAAGATTGATAAGATGGAATCTTGGTCCAATGCAGTGCCAAACCCTCAAAACTAGTTGAGTTGCGCACTGTCTTGGTGGTTGTAGACACCCTAGATTTCGGCCCTCCTCTTCCTGTGCTCCAAATGCCTCAAAAATCCCCGGAATGTAGATCGAGCTACTAGAACCCTCGTGGAAAAGTCTCAGACTGAAAGGTGAAGTTCTGGATCTCCAAATGAGCAAACCCTCAATTGGTTTGCGCCCTCCTGGTTGACTGAATCTCCAATATTTCGGCCTCACCTCTAGAGTCCTCCAATTGCTACAAAAATCATTGAGATGATAGATCGGGCCAATGCAATCCCACTAGTGAAGTCTCAAGATGATCTATGAAGATCTGGGCCACCAAATGATGAAAGCCTCCTTCTGCAGTGCACCCCTCTCTTCTCCAACTCGTGCCAAGCTCTAGGAAATAATCTACTGGGAAAAAATCCTCTTGAATAGACTAGAAGTGTTGCCCTGGACGATACGAAGAAAACACAGATGTTCCTTTGCCCAAAAGCCTCCTCCTTACTTCAGATCGAACTGATCTCCACAAGGGGTGCGCCCTCCTGCTGGAAACCCCCTTAGGTTGCACACTAGTATTCCTTTGCCAATAGATTTGACCCCTGTAACACTGTAGAATGGTGTAGGAGGATTGTTGCACCTCCGGGACCAAGCTTGGATCAAGGAAGGTGGAATCTTTCACCACCGAGTTGATCTCTAGGGTTTTAGTCACAAAACCCTCAAAATTGCTTGTGCTCAAGAACCCAAATGCAAAATATGATAATAATCCAGAATGCCTTAGAAGTACGTCGTTCCTTTCTTTTATACCCCCAGTCTATTCTTTTGTTGAGTTAGTTAACCCCTAGGGTTAACTCCTAGATTTACTCCACATGTTCTTTTCTTTCGTTGAGTTACCTTTTTCACACAAAGTCAACTCAGTAATATAACGTTGTGCTTAGGAAATGACTTTTGGTTGACTTTGTCCCCATGATGCACGAGATTATAGTCTAGTGGGGATAGCTAGACTACTGAGTCTCTCCAAACCTATTCATCAAGAGGTGGGGGACATTACACCCTTGCAATCACTTCCCATTAGGAAATCTTGGTGAGGTTCATGTTCTCAGAGTTGTTGGGATTTTGCACTAAGCCTTAATTGCCACATTAATTGGAGTCCAAAACCCTAAGGATTTACACTTGGATAAATTTCAGCCTTCCTCAATAATTGTTGATCTTAATGAATAGTCTTTTCTCCAATGTTTAGCTCTCTATTCTTTTCTTTTATGAGTTATAACTTTGTTGATTTTTTCCCAAAGTTCATGTTTAATGCTTTGAGTTACTAGATGATTGTTGGCTCTACTTCTTGTAGTCTTATAACTTCTGTAACTTTCTCCTCATGGTTGTTGTATGGCAAGAGTCTGTTTCCTCCTTTTACGAATGTCCTCCTCACTCTTTGTCTTCTAATAGGAATGGACTAGGCTTCAAAGGTTCTAGGAAAACAAATTTGGTCTTTAGCTCTTGAGGTTTGGCTTCTTTCAGCTCCCCTTGGCCTCACATTATTGAAGCTTAGAATGAATCCAATGGTGATGCAACCAGAGTTTGTGTAACAGATCGTTTTGTGTCCTTTGTTTTCTGTGGTAGGGGTTGTTATCGCACAATTTGTACTTGTTCAAAGGAAAGGTAAATGGAAAGCAAATTGATGTAACTTGAGGTTATCCTATCACTGTCACCTCAATAGGATTCCTCTTTCTATTTAGGGTTGAAGGCCCAGGGGAGACGTCCCCGGTGACCTGGGGGTTTGAGAAGGCAAGGTCAAGATGGCTATTAAAAGGTCCCCTCTCACAAGTCACCATTGATCAGAAAGTCTCGAGGTTATAACCAATGAAGTGATAATATATCAAGATGTACCTGCCCGGAACAAAGCAACAAGAAACTATATATTTTGCAAGTACAACTTGCCGTTAGCACTTCATAAAACCACAAACTTTCTCAATAAAAGAAATTGGCTGATATAATGACGAAGTAAACAGAAATTTATGGCAGCAATAATTATAAGACAATACTTCACAATAAGTGCCTTAGAATAGCTTCAAAACGACCAAGAATAATCAATCATCAATATCATAACACTAGCATTTATCATAAGCAAATAAGGCAATGCATTAATCAACTTTTTCAATTGCTTTTAGAAGCTTTTAATGCTGCAAAATATGGCTGTAGCTTACTTTAGTAACAACAGCAATAAAGTTAGTAGGCTAGGCTATTCTAATGTTAGAAATGGTTAGTAGAAAGCTCAAAGTGTAGGTTTTGATGGTTGTTTGATCAATCACTCAATAAGAAGTCTTAGACTAGTGCTTTTAGGGCAAATGGAGTCAATTAGGTGGCAGCAAATGCTGAAGGAAAATGATGATAGTAGGAGAGTCAAAGACAAGAGAGATTAGTAGTTGAAGTGTTGGTAAGCCAAGGCTTCAACTACCATACCCTACGGGAAAATTGCTACTAAGGTGTAGCTAACCCCAGGCCTTAGTAATTTTTCTCCTTCTTTAATTCAAAAATGAAGCAAATGATGGCTAAGATGAAGTAGTAAATACTAGGGTGTTGCAATGGAAAAGCTCTAGCAAAGGCTTCAAGAAAATCGGCTTCTTGGCAAAATCTAGTAGGTGAAGGCTTTTAAAGCTAGGACAATAACAGGTGCTAGACGTCCTAGGGTTTTAAACAAGCAATTTCATAATCTTAATGTAAATGCAAGATAAACATAACTATAACCATTCAATGAGGAAGAATTGCAGAAATCTTACTTACATTCATGAAGAATCATCAAGCATAAACCCTAGTTGAACACTTCCACCAAGAAAATTGCCAAAATAGTCCAAAATTAGCGTCCTCCAACAAGTGCGCACTAAATTTCAGTCAAGTTACCCCAAATAGGGCGCAAATTTCAGACCTCACGAAGTGTGAGTGAAATATGATGAATAATACAAGGGATAAAACCCTTATTTATACAATATCAATGACCAAAATTAGGTCAAAAAGGTCAACATGGCCAGTTACACGTAATATCTAGTTTTTACATTAAATGACTTAATAAAACCCTAATTTAAGATGCAAAGGTGACGTCATGCCCTTTTAGGGTGACGTTAGGCCTTCTTAGGGCAATGTTGGCCTCCAGGAGCAAAACGTTAGGCCTCCTTGGCCCTCTGGATCATGCAACACGTGCCATTTTGGAAAACAACTGCCTCCAAAGTGTCCAAAACGCTGGGTGACATCCTGGGTCACATGGGTGACGTCATGGGCCTTCCAAGGCCTACATCATGGTGAGAAGGGCAAGAACCCCCTGGGTCCAGGCTTGCCAGGCTGTCTCTGGTGGAACGTCCTCCTCTCTCTCCGGTGCAAACCTCTGATCTGTCTCTGCCCCTGGCTAGGGTCTCAACATCCATCTGGTGGGATTTTAGCCCTATGGAGGTCTGAACTAATCATCTCCCCATGTATACCTGTTCAGCCCCATGGAGATCCGAATTGGTCATATCCCCATGTGTATTGGTCCATTGGTACCTGTCCGCTGTGTATGGTCCTGCGCATCAAAGAGTACGCCCTCCAGGGGATCATAATTCGCATGCATCATAGCAATGTCAATCACATCTACACCGTTATTTAAACATGTGCATGAAACCCTTTCCTGCACAAGTGCTCAAAGACGCTATGCTATTCTATAAGCCAGTTTGAGGGATGCTAGGATGTCCTATTAGGTGTCATTGATGTGAGATGTTTCTAGGTGAAGACAAATTCAGGTCATGTGATTGGATGAGGTGGTGAGGGATGTCCGAGCAACGAAAGTGCGTTGATGACAGTGGTAATGTATGGCTTACTCCGCGGCGCCTCAAGAGGGTGAGTCGCGACCTTGTCATGGATGCAAATGTTTCCAAGCCCATTCATGCCTTTATCTTTTTATCTTATTGCTTTTTTCAAGAGACTAGTTAGGGGACACTTCCCCGGCGTGGTGACTCAAAGGACAATGTTACCCACAAGCATTTCAACAAATGAGAAAGTTTGCCGATAGGACCTCTTCTTCTGCTATACACCAAGAGACACTACCTTATGCAGGACCAACCTGAATGGTAGTCATACCCCCATGCCCATGGACCTATTAGGTTGGTCGTGATGAGACCCCCATCCCTCCAACTAGGTCTTGATTTTATTATTTTATGGGTCCCTCTACTTGTCGAGAAGCCTTTTTATTGCTTTCTAGAGAATCCCTAGGCGAAGCATCCTCAAGGTTTGATATTTTGGATTTTATCTTTGCCAACTACTTTTACCCTCCTGCCTTTATCCCCTTCTTCCCAAGGTAAGGTACAACCCTTTGCTAGCATGGCAAACCCAATGTCTCATACTAGTGTATGGGATGGATGAGAGGAAAAAGATGAAAAGTGGTGCAAGGGAATTGACGATGACCTTTCATGAACCCCCCAAGTGACAAATCAAACCCTATGGGAACCAAATTACCAGGGCGTCCTGTCATTCCCCCCGTGTGTGGACAAGTGGAAAGGCATATGGTCCAAGCAATGCTAGAAGTAAAGAATTAAATGCACATATTCAAATGTTTTGAGATTCAGAGTGACACATACCATGATACCCGAACTCATTACCTCATGGAGCAAGACCCACTGCTGCTGAAGAACCAAGCCGATGGGATGGATCCTGCTGCTGCTGTTGACAAGGTGGAGGCACTGAAGAAGAAAAGGATGGGCCCTCTAGGGCCAAGCTCAAGTCGATCTGGCTCTCGGTACTCCATGTCTAGGATCTGTGGGCCTCGAGACATAATCTCCTTAGTTATCCCTAGGCTAGGGGATAACAGGGGCCAAGGGTTGTTACTTGGGCATAGCTTTCTTTGACGGAAGTGGATAGCTTGTACACATTTCTACACTATTAGTAGTTGTGGTGGCTCAGGAATAACAACACTCGAAGTTGGAGATACCCAAGTTATCTCACTTTTTCAAGCATAAGGTCTTCACCAACAGAGGCAAGGCTACTGATTGTCTGCCACTGAACTCTTTCCAACGATCCAATTATAATCCTTACCATTCATGCTTATATTTTTTTTCTATGATAGCGAATACACCATGGGGGTGCGGGCAAGGTGTTTTGGATATGTTGTATCTCATGCCAGATAGAAATATGGACTAGATACAACCCTGGTACAACCTGTATATGTATCCTTTTTGGACATGAGGATTGATATGGACATGTTTGTATTGGATAGTTCTAGGATCAACATCGAATACCTCTAGGATTCGTATTGGTACCTCATGCTAGATACAAATATGGGCTGGATACAACCCTGCTATTGGCCTAATATGGCCTATGTACCATATCCGTTTTGGATATGGGATTGATATGGGAGGAATCTATATTGGATACATCTAGCATTTGTGTCAAATATATCGAAGATTAGCATTAGATACATGCAGGACTGTATTGGATGCATTTGATAGAGATTCTCTAGCCTTATTAGAAAGAAATAAAACCAAGGCTCATAAAAATTTTAAAACTGCTAAGGGATTGACATGGACCCCCATAGAAATAAGGAGTTGCGACATGGGATGATGATCCCCATAGCAGTAAGGAGCTTCTTTGGGAGATGACAATCTCCATAGTAGTAAGGAGTTGCTTTGGGAGACCACGACCCCTATAGTAGTTTTGCTATTATGAGAAGTCGTTATCAATCCCCATCAAATTTAAAAAAAATTAATAATGGTTGATTTGAAAGTCTATGATGTTCAATTAAAGAAGTTTGACAATTTTTATTTTAAAATTTATATGTTATTTAAGTTTTAAATTGTATTCATAATTTTGATCTTTATTTTAAAGTTTTTCTTTCAGTTATCTATCTATCTATCTCTATATATTTTAAAGGGAAATGACCCATTGGATTGATAATCTGGTTAAATTACAACCCTGTACTCAAATATTTTTTTATTGGCAAAGATGAGGTTGCTTGTATTGAGCTAATGCAATTACTTTAATTTTAGCGCCAACAGTGTTCTAAAAGATACAAACGAGTAAGTAAACCAACATAATATACCCTTTTCAATAAGGGAGGACTACAACCCTAAGAAGCCACACTTGGCCATCATTGCTCGAAGGCTACAACAATAATTGACACAAGGCCCATGAAGGCACTAAGGAAACATCTAGTAGGCACAAGCCTCACGATATGTGATGGTTTGGCTATAATAGCCACATATGACAAACCACAGGTAGCGGAGGAGAATGATTGTTAAGATTTGAATTTGGGTCATCCTCACAACAATTGCTTCAAGTTGCTATGACGTAGCGTGAGAAAGCCTCAAAGGATAGGTTGTTCTCATCCTCATGGTGCCAAGTCATCCCCATCGTCAAATACTCAACCAAATAGAGTGGGGTAATGTGCACCACTCTCATGCCACAACATCATCAAATGCATCCCCATGTCACATCAAGCCCTAAAAGCATGACGTCAAGGTCAAAGTGAGCAACGTCCAAGCAATGGGGGGTGACATCATGTGTGATCCATCAAGTAGATCTTCTCTCACGAGGTATGACATCATCCTAAAGTGCAACACTCATCATCCAAGCCCTCCAACACACGGGGCACAATGTCCATCCTGTGGGGTTCTTTTCCCCTATGAAGAGCCAAAGTGACATAACATCTCCATCCATGACGTAATCAATAAGGCCCTGCAAAGACAAGCCATTATGCCTCCCAAGGGTCTACCAGTCATAGAATCATGGAAAGTAAATCATATTTAATACAAGAGACACCCAAACAAGTAACATTAGATCCCCCCTTTCATATTTCATAAATGCTCAAAGACTTTATACTATTTGCGAAATTTAGGTATGGGAGGGTTAACAAGGAAACCTATTTGGTGTGCCAGAACCCAAGTAGAGGGATGTTTCCCATGTGGATCCAATCTAAGCCATGTTATGAATGTGAGGTGTGTTGCTGTCCTTATACACACTTGCAAAC
>SNQJ01S0034929.1:43541-61245 GCA_010110895.2 Picea sitchensis
AATTGTCTTTTGACCAATCCGCAAAAGGGGATTTGGTCCTATTACAATAACCGACATGATCAATCCACAATGGGGATTGATCCTATGAATAATATATCAATAATAATAAGAATACTCTTTGCAGTTACAATATTTCAACAAAATCATCTGATGTTAGTTTAGGCCCATGGAGGCATAACAAGTTTATTGTGCTTATCTTGCTCTTTCATTTCATTGCAAGTTATTTCCATTCAAGTACTTTGCTTTTAAGTTGTAATTTTTCAAGTACTTTGCTTTTAAGTTGTAATCTTTCAAGTACTTTCTTTTATGTCTTGCAATCTACTTTTCTAAGCATTGTATAATCTTGTTGTTTACTTCCAAGCTTTTTACTTTCTTGCAATTTCCATTCAAGTACTTTACATTTCAAGTCTTTCTCTTCCAAGTACTTTCATTTACATTGCAAGCACACTCTCATACAAGCACTACATTGCAATCACCTTCACTAACTTAACTTAATTTAACCAACTTAAGCTCAACTTACTTTAGTCTATAGGGCCTAAAATCTACCTAGTTTAATAGGTCACCACTTACTGTCTCAACTTTGCCAACAAAAAGGGAACCTAAGGAAGAAGCAGGGGATGCTAGATCGGGGACGGTCTGACGGCACTAGGTGTCCCCCTTGTGGAGTACTTTTGTTCTTGGATTGACCTATGGAGCTAGGGTGTGGCCTTGTTTGCCTCACTTATTGAGCACCAAGCAATTGTTTTGGTACAAGCGAGGAGAGTTCTTGGGTTGTCACTTAGTTTAGGATTTCACACTTCACATTAATAAATTAACTAATCCTAATCAATCCACATTAACATTGGGCAATCTACATTGGTATCTTTATGGTTTATGCTTAAGTTACATTGCAAGCACTTGACT
Organism: Picea sitchensis; assembly: GCA_010110895.2. Lineage (NCBI taxonomy): Eukaryota > Viridiplantae > Streptophyta > Pinopsida > Pinales > Pinaceae > Picea > Picea sitchensis. The sequence goes on from SNQJ01S0034929.1 coordinate 44,445, forward strand.
TTTACATCTACATGCAAGTTTTACTTTAAGCATCTTGTGGGTTTGACTAAGTGAACTGAAGTTGCGCTTTAGCCCTTGGAGGCATCTTTGCAACAGTTTTATTTTGAGTTTAAGTTGTGTTTTGGTGTATTTGGTTCACCCCCTTGAAGTTGCGTAGCCCTTCGAGGCATCTTCATTGTTTGGGGATTGTTGTTGTGTATGCCAGTGAAACATCCCCTTTGAGTTGTGCATCCTTTGGAGGCACTCTTTGTTTGGGATAGTTGGCTTGATGTGTTGTGGTTCATTTTCCTTTTGAGCAATCTCTCTTTCACCTGCACATTCAAGTTCATTTCAAGTTAGTTGCTAAATAGTTGCTTTGTATCTTGCTTTGTCCATTATTGTATAATTTGTATCTATTGTATCATTGTTATATCTCTTAGTTTACACTTTAACTTAGTATATAGTTGTTGCTTTCATTCTTTTGTATCTAGTCTTTGATTGTAAATCTTGTATCTCGTATTTCTTTTGTAAATATTGTTGTAATCTTTGTAGATTCTAAAACTCCCTTTAACTTAGTTGACCCCTTGCCCAATCTTAGGGACTAGTCTTAGTAGAATTAGGGAAAGGACTTCTTTTGCATTTGAAATCTTGCACTTTGCATTGTTGCTTTTGCATATAGGCTAGATCCCCTAGTAACTAGGGTCTACCCCCCTTGGCTTCCCTAGGAGTAAGCCTAGACAGAAGAGGTTCAAGTCGAGGTGACAGTGGGCTTTGAACCTAGGCATTGTGCCTCCAAGAACACACTAAGTGGGTTGGACTTAGCCCACGTTTGCAACTGTGTATAAGGACAGCAACATGAAGTATTTCTCAAAATAAAATAAACAACAAAGCATAAATAGAATGACCCACCACAAATGTGTAAAACTATCAAGGCATGCATAGAATGAAACACCTGATGTTATTTTATATTAGTAATATTGAATATTATTCATAAGACAACTTTTTATGTTGGTTCCACTGATAGCATTTTATGTTAGCCATCAACCATTGATTCATTACATGTAAACGTTTATATTAATGGCCAGAAATAAGGAACCACCTTACAAATTCATGCACGAAGACATAGATAAGATATCATTAATGGATAAATAATTAATAATGATGAGAAGTGATGATGAAATAGATTACATGATATATATATATAAGTGAAATTTGGGTGGGGGGGTTGTTGATGATTGCAGCATCGTGAGACATCCTCCAGGATACATTCTCCTCTGAGACTGAGTTGAGTCGACCTAAGAGGGAGCCCAATGTTAGGCATACCCACGTGATGGGGCATCGTTCTCCTTTGTGTGAGAGTTGAGTCGTCCCCCAATAGTTGGGGCATCGTTCTCCTCTGGAGAGTTGAGTCGTCCCCCAGTGGTTGGGTGTGTCCATGTGATGGGTGTATCGTTCTCCTTTGTGTGAGATTTGAGACGATGTGGTACTCCAGATGATTCTGTTGAGTATGACGTCCCTGTGGCTGAGCACAGGTGGACGTGTCCCTAGTGGCTGAGCACTAGTGGATGTGTGAGATCCTTGTTATATTGTCTAAGAGTAAGATTTACCTGTAACCCTAATTATGTTGTAAAGGGTACAGGTCGGCCCCACCATGTAAAGATAATTAATATTGTAATTATTAATTATATTTACTATATTATTAAGTTGTACAGATCGGCCCTATTTGAAGATTTTCAAGTCCTATCAAGCATGCCTACTGGGTCTGTCTTTGACCACATTTAGGCTCTAAGTTTCAATTGTTATGTAAAGTATTTGTTGTTGTTTTAGGACAGCCAACAGTCCAAGAACTTCTTGCTGATTTGTTACGGTTGCACTTCCGATTTTAGGTGCTCTAGCATGTAGTTTTAGTAACCAGAAGTTAGCACATGCATACTAAAATAAGTACAACACACCTAAAGATCTTTACAGCTGAAATAAAGCAGATCTAAGAAACTAACACATGCATTTTTGTACACGGTGACGTTAGCTTATGACCCACAGATAAACCCAGGGAAGCCAGTTTAGGTTATCTGTCTATACTCGCGTGTGATTAAAGAGAGAGATACAACAAGTAATGAAATACAATGGAACACCTTAGCCACTTAATCCTCACGAGCCTTGCCACAGAACCAGAGAAAGAGATTACTAAGCGTGAAGAAGTGCGCCCTCTCCCTTTGTTGCCCTTTGTCTTTGAGCTGAAGTGCTAAGCTCATCAATGGCAATGAAGAAATCCTCCACAGGAATGTCCTCTCATGCGCTGCCTCTCCACTGAAACTATCAGAACTCGAATCCTCCAAGCAGATCTACTACCAGGGTGTTGCCAGTCCTCTCAACATGTGCACCCCTCCTCTTAGAAATGATCACCGAGGAAAATAAACTAAGCCATAAAGCTGAATGTCTCTGGAAACAAAGCGCCCAAGCTCTCCTCTCCCCTATGCATCAGTTCATCCCGATGCGGCAAGTCCTCCCTCGATGAGCAAATGAAGGAGCAGTGCGCCCTCTCCTCAAGATGTGCCTCTCCTCCATATGCATGCTCCCTGTAAGAAGTGAAGGCTAAGACTCCCTGGAAATACTCTCCATACAAGCTCCAAGCAACCAAGAGCCTCTCCTGAAGCTCTCAAGGGTTTCTACTCAAACCCTCAAAGTCGCCCTCCTTCTCCTCAAAGAAAGTCTCTTCTCTTCTCCAAAACTCTCAAGTGAAAAATGAGTCTCAAAAATACCTTACCCTCTCTTTTAGCCTCTTTGACCAACCCTAAAGATCAATGGCCTATATTAGATCTAGCCAAAGTCTAATCAATGGGTGAGATCTCATCCTAAAATCTCACTAAAGAAACCCACTTTCCTTAGTTGCTATGTCAATTAATTCCCCACCCACATTGTGAATTAATTGTCACTTTATGACTTAAGTGACATATTTCACTTTTTGACTTAAAACTCCTAAGTCAAAGTGAAATTAGAGGAGGAAATGAAGATAGAATTATAGGGTGTGTAGTATCCCCCTTTGTGTAGAGACTCATAAGCACATGGGGATCACTCCCAAAGGTACCCAAATCTCAACACTCCCTCTTCTCAAGGAAATTTCTCTTCACCACCAATCTCATCCCAATAGTGGACATGGTTTCCTACTGGCTTATGCCGATGAGTATGGTTGTGCCACGATCATTTGAAAGTGGACTACATCACGGATCTACTCAATGTATGATCTATAAATGTCTTGACTCTCCATCTATCCAAGATCCACCTAGATCTAGAAGCATCACACGAAGATCTCCACCTTGGTCTCCCCACCAAGGATTTCCTCCTACTCCACGGCCTCTCACCAAGAGTCTCTCTTGGCATCTCCTCAAGAGTCTCCCTCTCTTGGTCTCTCACAAGTCACCAAGAGTCTTCAACTTGGCCTCCCGCCAAGTAACTTCCACCTGAAGTGGATCTAGAACCTGATCTGTCTGTCTCAAAAGCTATGTGAGGCTCAAACCTCCGTGGTTCCCTGCCGCTCCTCCTCATCATCCCTCGATACTTGAAGTTGTAACACCCGCTCTCACATTTTACTTTCATTTGCTTTCTGAAACTATAGCTATCTTTGGGTGGACTAATCACCCTGCAGAAGTTGTCCAAGGACAGAAATTATCCATCTCCCTTTGAATCAGCATTTGTGCGTCGGTCGGTCCTCATCAACTCGGTCTCCCCAATTGATGTTGGATGGTGTAATGGTATATAAAGTAGTAATGAATGCACACTCTCACAGCAAGCCCGATCCTTGAACTTTATCTCTCTTGTTGGCCATTTGACCCATCTGTACATTTATGCTGCTTCTTGGGACAGCATCACGAGTGACCCATCTCTCCTGAAACAAACATCCCAGCATTGCTCATGTAATGTTCGGCTTGGCCAGTCTGAGGAAGCGTTGCTGAAAATGTGTGTACAGGATTAAAGGTTTATGACATATAAATGATCATACAAATAATAAAGCGACAAAACCTTTAAAGTTTGTATTATGATATCTTTGTGGATTACAAAATGGCGGAATCTTGATTTGAATAAGTGACAATACTCGACTAGATCAGCAAAAAAAGGATCTTAGCTGGAACACAAATAAACAAGCTGGTGAATAAATAACAACACTTCGACTAGATCAAAAGACAAAAGGATCTTAGTAGGAATAAAAATAAACAACTAAAGATAATACCGGAATATGTGAACGCTACTTGAGGAATCAATTAATGAAGAATGATGGAAGACACGGATGATCTTCAGGTGACTAGAGTGTGTCTTTCAGCAGAAATCAACCAAGCGGTGTCTTCCTCTTGGAATGTGAACTATCTCTCCTGAGATGCTACTCTTCTCCTCAATGACAAGTCATAATCTGCATAATGATGAATTAGGTTGCTAACCCTTCTTTATAGCTTTCCAAAACCTAAATCATCTTTGAAACCCTAATTCATTGTTGATTTCCAAAACCTAAATCATCTTTGAAACCCTAATTGGTTGTTGACTTCCAAAACCTAAATCACTTCTTTGAAACCCTAATTCCCTGTGACTTCTATTTTTAGCTCATAATGACTTGAAGTGCTTTTAACCTTTTTTTGAAGCTCAAGCGTCACTTTCCAGATATAACACACAATGACTAGGTGACCTCTAGTAACCACATTTACCCTCTTTGGCCACGGCTATAGTCTAGTGGTTTAGACCATTAAACCTCCTCTTTTTAGACTCTATTTGGAAAGGGACATTGACTCATGTCTCTCCTCTACCCTTGTTGTGCCTCTCTCACTCTCCACAGTGGTGGGGCCCAAACTTGGGACCCTGCCGACCCTCCGACGGTCTTCTTCCTGCCCTTTATCCAAAGAGCAAGGTATTCATCACCAGAGGAAACTATATGTTGTTCTTTGTTGTCCGAAGCCTCGGTGCAAAGCCTAATCTCCCTCTGGACAGAGGTCATCCCACATCCTCTCCCATGTAGAGGCACTTGACCTCACAGCAGCAATGCCCGTTACAAATGGACCGGTTTGGTGAAGTTATTCACTGCTTGTGCCAAAGAGTTAGGGTTCACAACCTCTCCGGCGGCTGCCAACTCATCACCGATACGTATTGTATCTGGGGCCAAATGGCAGAATCTGCGTCCTCGGGCTGTTGGGCCCTGAGTCCCGATCATGAAGAACCAACTTTAGGTTCTCATTAGAGCTCTCGTACAACTTGCACAAATATGTCGACATCTCTTATGCACAAGTCTTCCTAGTCAAGTGGGGGAATAAGTCTCACGGCATCACATATGATCCCTCTTTGCTTTGTTCTTCTCGTGCTACCAAGGCGGGGCTTGGTGGCAAAATGGGAGGAACATGCCCTCGATATATCCGCCTTCGAGGTCCTCTAAGACAAGACCATCCTCGCCTTCCAAGAAGACCAATTGCACGACGAAGACCATTCTGGCCTTCCATGAAGACCAGTTGCTAGCCCCGGCTAGCCTGTCCTCCGCTCGCGTCTGAGATACTGACATGTCTGCCAACTGTGCTCACTCTGATGCTCCCAATGCAAAGGAATGCTACCTCACTCCTGTCAACACAGGTGTGAAAAGAGGCAAGCGAATCCACGACCTCACTCCTAATCTCTAGGTGTGAAAAGAGGTCGTCAAAGCTACAACCTCACTCCTGTCCACGCAGGTGTGAAAAAAGGTCGTCAAAGCTACAGCCTCACTCCTGTCCACGCAGGTGTGAAAAGAGGTTGTCCACAAGTGCCAAAAACTGCCCAACTGTCCTCTGCAAAAATCTGCCCTCTAACAACCACTGAAAGAGTCAATGGCTGTCCTCAAAAATCTGTCAAAAAGATGTATATGATAGCAAACAAAATGCTGTCTCAACTGCTCAAAATTTCAGCCACCTCTGCTCTGATATCATGAAGATTTTCAGGTCCTATCAAGCATGCCCACTGGGTCTGTCTTTGACCACAGTTAGGCTCTAAGTTTCAACTGTTATGTAAAGTGTTTGCTGCTGTTTTAGGACAGCCAACAGTCCAAGAACTTCTTGCTGATTTGTTACGGTTGCACTTCCAATTTTAGGTGCTCTAGCACGTAGTTTTAATAACCAGAAATTAGCACATGCATACTAAAATAATTACAACACACCTAAAGATCTTTATAGCTGAAATAAAGCAGATCTAAGAAACTAACACATGCATTTTTGTACATAGGTACTTTTGGTCAACATGACCCTGGATAAAACCCCCCGGGGGAAAATCAGTTTGGGTTATATGTCTATATAATGATGATTAAAGCAAGAGATACAACAAGTAATGAAATACAATGGAACTTGTACACATAGCAAGCTCCTCACGAGCCTTGCCACAAGAACCAGAGAAAGAAGTGCCCAAACTGTGGTGCGCCCTCTCCCTTTGTTGCCCTTTGTACTGAACTAAAGCGCCCTAGCTCATCAGTAACCCAATGAAGAAATCCCTCCACAGGAATGTCCTCTCCTGTGCTACCTCTCCACTGAAACTGTCAGAGCTCGAATCCTCCAAGCATGCTACCAGGTAGCTGTCAATCCTCTCAACATGTGCGCCCTCCTAGCAAAAATGATCACCAGAAATAAACTGAGCCATAAACTGAATGTCTCTCTCCACAGAAAAAAGCGCCCAAGCTCTCCTCTCCCTATGCATCAGACCTCATCCCGATCTGACAAGTCCTCCTCCTTTGATGAGCAAATGAAGGAACCAGAATGCGCCCTCCTCCTCAAGATGCCCCCCTCCTCCATATGCATGCTCCCTCTCAGAAGTGAAGGCTAAGACTCCATGGAAATACTCTCCATGCAAGCTCCAAGCAACCAAGAGCCTCTTCTCAAGCTCTCAAGGGTTTTACTCAAACCCTCAAGAAGTGCGCCCTCCTTCTCCTCAAGAAATGTGCCCCTCTTCTCTTCTCCAAAACTCTCAAGTGAAGAATGAGTCTTCAAAAATACCTTTACCCTCTCTTTAGCCTCTTTGAGCCAACCCTAAAAGATCAATGGCCTAGATTAGATCTAGCCAAGTCTAATCAATGGGTGAGATCTCATCCTAAAATCTCACTAAGGAAACCCACTTTCCTTAGTTGCTTTATGTCTATTAATTCACCCAATTGTGAATTAATTGTCACTTTATGACTTAAGTGACATATTTCACTTTTGACTTAAAACTCCTAAGTCAAAGTGAAATTAGAATCATAAAGTAAAGTACAAGGGTAATAGTTTTCCCCTTTTGTGTTTAGAGACTCATAAGCACATGGGGACCACTTTCCAAGGTACCCAAATCTCAACACTATTGTGCCAATAGACACATCATTTGATGTGATAAGTTTTGTATAAATAAAGGTGAATCCCCATTGAGGATTACACACTTATCATTGTGTCATCTCATGATTTCAGAAATTGAGGTCTGAAATTATGAGAACTACAGCTCACACTTTTCTAAGAGCTAGCTTTCTCAGTCATAGCAGCACCCTTTTGTGTGCTAAGTTTGGTGGTAGATGGGGTATCTTCTCTTGAAAATATAGAAAAGGATTGCTGGGTTTTCTTCCCTTGTGTAGAAGGGTTTCCCAGGATATTTCTTGTGTTCTTGTGCATGGTTATTCTTCTTGTGATCTTGGTTTACTGCAGCTTGTATTGTTGCTGCACATATTTATGGTTCAAGTAATGCTAAACAGAAATTGAAATTAAATCTCATGCTTGAGCCGAACTTTAACAGGGGTGAGGAGGCCATGACTAAAGGCTGTGCCCAGACATTGAATACATGAGGAATAAAATATATCTTTTTCGTCTCTGCACATTCTAAAAGTTGGAAACTGCATGTGTAAATTTTGAAACTTTGTATTTGTAATTAAATTTGATTCAAAGGTGAAGTAAGACTTAAAGGTACGAGAGATATTAGGTGGTCAAATCAGCCCGACTGGGATGTCAGGTTGGCCAATCAACCATATCAGTTAGTAGATACAGGTAAACTTAGATAGTTAGTCATAAATCAATTATGGTACTGACCTACTATTACCTATAAATATGAGCAAATGTCTAGAGGAGAGAAAGGACATAGACATGTATAGGTGAGAGATATCTACATATAATATAATACACTCTTTCTATGTCATCTTATTGTCTCTCACGAGACATGCATGTGACTGCTTGGTTGTCTACTATCTTACTATTTTGTGAGAAGAGAACAGAAGCGTAGACAAGTTATCAAGTCTCCATTGATATACATATATAGTATGCATCTTCCGACTTGCTGGTAAGTTGTATATAGATCAAAGGGTGGTACAATTTAAAAATTGAATCAACCAAACACAGCATCATTTGGGAACCAACAAAAGTAAAGGCAAAACATTTGTACAAATGTTGTCACAAAATGGAAGAAACGCCAGTAAATGTCAGTAGGAATAGAAAGCAATTACCACCAGTAGTCATTGTAGTCTCCACTAGATTGAGTTTTTGTTTTAAAACTTCGCACTCTGCAATAGTTGACTGTGCTTCTGCCTCTTGCTTCCCCAGCGTAGCAAGCAATAATTCTTTCTCTCTGTGAACTTTTTTGAGCTCCTCCATAGCCATAAGGCGCTGTTTGTTCAGGTATAGGATATCTAATAAACAGAAAAAAAATATTAATATTTAGTGCTAAGATTAAAAACATATAAACAGAAGGCTATGGCAATACAATATACAGAGCAGTAGTAGTAGTCGATCATGAATTTCAACACACATTTTTTATGCTTCTTGAAAACCTAATGCTTCAATCCTTACTCTGTTGTGCATCATTAAAGAGTTTTGCTATATCATTGGGATTTGTCGGTGATCCTTTATCTGGAGATAGAAATGGAGCCTGAATAGATGCTACCTGAATCAACTCAAAGTGTGAAATAATATGCTACTGCAATGTTTGTACACAAACAAGAGAGGATTTTCATATGAATGGTCACAATTTTCAACTACCTGAAGAATATCTGCACCATTCTCCTCAAACCTGACCAAATGATTAAAAACCCAACCAAATACAATATTAATGATACAAAAAGATGAACTTTTGCTCCAAATGATAAAAACAAATAACTTCTGCTCCAAATGACAAAAACAACAGTGTTGCAATTACTTTGGATATCCCGAAAAGTCTCTGCCATTTTCGTGCTCCCTAAAACAGGAAAAACAGTAAGTTCAGTCAATCAAGGTAAGAGCTCTATGACTCATTCCAATAAAGAAAGAATAAACAGGGCAAATTGTGCAAATAACATGCCAAAAAATCAGGCCAGAAGTTAAGTTAAAAGCGTGTAACATTGCCCTCATCCAGTCACTACCAAGAGTCATTAATTAACATCATTCCTTCTAAAGTATCTCCTGACAAGAATCTTGATCACATTTCAAACTGTTTTCTTACATGAATAAGTGATGTATAGCTGGTAAATATCACGACTTTGTTGGGACAAACTTAAATTGTGCAATTAACATGCCAAAAAATCAGGCCAGAAGTTAAGTAAAAAGCAGGTAACATGGCCCTCATCCAGTAGAAATCGTATCCAGTCACAACCAAGAGTAATCAATTAACATTATTCCTTCTCAAGCATTTACTGACAAGAATCTTGATCACATTTTAAACTGTTTTCCTCCATGAAGAGAATAAGTGATGTATAGCTGGTAAATCTCATGCTTTTGTTGCGACAAACTTACTTCATACATTCAGACATCACATGCCCACAGAGAGGTGTGAAACTTTCCCTTGTGACTTGAAAAAGTTCAAAGTTCTAAAAGGAAAAAAAAAATGACAGTGGACCTATTTATAAGATTTTTCCCTTATCTCAAAACTATGCCTCCTCTTTCCATCTTGGATCGATTATCCCGTGTCTCCTTGGCATGCATCTTGCTTAATTATTCCTTGCAAAGGACTTGCAATAATTTACTTGTTTGAAGGAAGTAGTATCCATAGATGAGTAGAAATTTGTTTCAGTCTTGCCACTATTTGGATCAGATATTCAAAGAGAGTATATTGACTTCTTTTCAAAAAATGTAAATATATCAATATAATTACACTGTGGAGATCAAAATAATCTTTAAATTTGTTTGTTAGGATAATATCAACACTCAAATAAATATGTAAACACGTGTGATGGTACACCTGTGTGTTGGTCAGTTTTGTGGAGTCCATTACTAGGAATCAAAATAACTTCCAAAAATTTGTCTAAATAAGTACCCAATATTGTAAACATGACTCTCCATTAATAAAGCACATTGTAATATACACCTACTCTCTATTCAACATTATCTCCTCTCACAAAATTAATAGTGCCATAATAGGTTGAGCAGAGGCTGTGACCAGCCATGCCCATATGCTTTACCTTTGCCCCTGCTTCTGGTGGTTCAATGACTGGAACCGGGATTGGAGGATCTAAAATTGGTACTATTGGATCTAAATAAACTGGATCAATGGGTTCTGGCACTGGCTTTGGAACTGCTATTGAAATTGCTTCAACTGGATCACCTGAGTAAGCTGGTTCCAGAGATGGGCGTACCTATTCTTGTTACGCTATTGATGATTGGAATTGAAACATGGTCAGTGACAGATAGTAGGTTGGTCATACAGAGGTTCAGGTAGCTATATAGAGTTTGGGCATAATGGATGAGATCAGCATGCATTAGCCCATTTCAGTATTGTCACACTATTGATAGTCTCACCATCACTTCATCTAGAGGTGGGTACCAGTCCCAATCAATGGTCATCATTATCATTCATTCGTCCTTTGGTCCTGTTATCACGAGATTTGTACTTGTGCAAATCCCTCCACAAGATCCCAATCTTGTGTAACAATTGGAAGTTTCTACCACTGTCACCTAAGTAGATACTTCCCTCGTTTTAGTGATTGAAGAAGATCCAACACAAGGGAGGCTTCCCTGATGACCTCAAGGGATCAAATAGCAAGATTAGCCGAGCCTACAACCCCCTATCTTGGTCACCTAAATGTTAGGTCTAGGAGAGGTAAGGAAGGTAACAAGGTAATTGGTTCATCTGTACGAGACAATAAACAATCCAAAGCATAAGATAGACAATTAGCAAGTTATACAACTCATTAATGACCTCTTAGACACTAGATAAGCAAATAGTCCAATTGTTGTTGCAAATTACAGCAGTAAGACAATGTATAACAGCAATTAATCTTTTGTAACAGCAAAGGGAAAAGGTACCCAGAAATATAGCAATTTAGCATATAAATCAAGCCTTCAACATGTGCAACAACATCCAATTGCTAGATCTGAATTCTGAGTATCTTTAGCCACTATTCCAAGTAAGTATGCAGCAAATTAAAGTAGAACCTAGTGGCTGTAGCAAACTTTTATAACAGCAGTAATAAATATCATTTGTTTGCTAGGGTTAGAGTTAGTAGGGATAGCCAAATCGTTTTAGGAGAGAGAATGCTAATTCTAAAACTGTTTTCACGACAATGAGAGTTCTAGACTAGTGCCATTGTCTTTTCTAAGACAAATGGAGTCAAGCATGAAACATTTGAATAAAGACTTAGATGATCAAGAAGAATGAGGTTCAAACCCTAAGGCGCAAAGCATCTTGGGCCTTAGGAATTAAGCCTTCAAGAAAACGATTTCTATGGTGCAAAGCCTCTTGGGACCTATATGTTGTTTTCCCTCTTCTGGATGACCTAGGTCAAGGATAAAATGACTAATATCAAAACCTTAAGGTGCAAAGCCGCTTGGGCCTTAAGCCTTTGAATCTTAGCAAGAGACTAGGTCTCTTAATGCCTTCACCAATCTTGGACAAACAAAAGTATCAAAGGAGAGAAAGACTTATGTCTCCTTCCTAGGGTTTTACTAGGACAAAGTAATATGCAACAAGATAGCAATCAACAATTATACCATGAGCAAACACATAAAATTAAAGCAAATCACTTACTTACCCAAGTCCCTATGCCAAGAGAAACCCTAGTTGCAACAAGATATCATCCAAGAAAGCAAAGCATCCACAAAAAGATCCTCCTCCAAGAGTAGTGCACTAGATCCAAGAGAAAAGAGACAAAAGTCAATAATCGTGTTACAAGTGGGGCCGACCCCTCTGTAGATTTTCTGAGGTCCTATGAGGCTGCCACCTAAGGTTTGTCCTTGACCTTAGTATGGCTCTAAGTTTCAACTGTGTGGCTGTCTTCTCTTGCTGTTTTAGGACAGCAAACAGTCACCAAACTTTCTGCTCAATATTTTAATGGTTAAGTGCTCTTTTAAGGTGCCCTTGCAAGTGTTTTCTTTACTCAATGTTAGCACATGCATAATACATTAAAACACATAACACTACCTCTAGATCTTTGAACTTTAAAATGCTTATCTACACTTCTAAGCATGCATAAATTTGACACAGGAAGTTGTGGTCAACATGATCCTGGATAAAACCCCCCCGAGGAAAACCAGTTTGGGATATATGTCTATATAATGATGATCAAAGCATGAGATACAACAAGTAATACAATACAAAGGAACCTGTATNTATGGTCTCATTTCCATGGGCACCTTTGTAGAGGTGTGTGACATCTTGAGTTACCCTTTCCTCGACGATTCCCTTTTCCAAACCCCCTTTTATGCCTTTTTATTTATTATGATTTGTGAGTCCCCTTAAAAAGGTTTTAGGGATAACATTGCTTTTGATTTATGGTGGGATATTTTAAAGTCCTTATTTATAGGTGAGGCGTTTATTCGCACTCAAGACTTAGGGGCGACGTCAAATCGGGGGGTAGAGCTCAAGTATGGGTTGGATTTTTCTTTACCCTTTACCTCGCCATTGCATTTTGGCTACGATGGCTCTTAACTTTCTTTCTTTATTTAATGCCATCAACAATCCCTTTGGGCCTTTAGCCCCTTTTTCCCATAAGATAATGAGGTACAAGCCTTTTTGGGGCACATGTAACCTGAAGACCCAAAAGATGAGGAAACATAAGGGAAATACGATGGAAAGTGGTAAGTATGGCCAGGAATGGTACAATGTCTCTTCAAGAAGACCCCCCATTAGCACCCCTTTTCCCTGGGATTGACGACACTTACTAGGATACCAAGATAACCACCAAGGTGAAATGAGGAAAAAAGTATAACTTTCAAGCAAATGCTAGATAATCATAAAGAATCCTCTAAAACTCATTCAAATGCCTCAAATATTAAAATGACACTTACCATGAAACTTGACTAGTTACATCATGAAGCAAGACCCGTTGTCTTCTCGTGAACCATACTGATGTGGTGGACACTGCTTTGTTGTGCATGATGGTGATAAAATATGGTGAAGAAGAGGGGTTGTATGTGGTCATAATGTGGTTTGTTGATCGTCATCCTCTTGACACTCCTTGTTTGCTACCTGCGGGCCTCGAGATTCGATGTCCTTAGTTACCCCTAGATGTGGGGGGATAACAAGTACAAGAGAGAGAATCTTAGACTGCCTTAAACTTCTCACATGCAAGTAACTTGGTGAAGATATCTACACATTGATCTTGAGTGGGGCGAAATTGGAGTTGAATGCTGTGTTGTTGAACATGAACATGTTCATGTATGAAATGGCATTAAACCTCGATGTGTTTTGTGTGTGTTATCGCAGGATTTTTACTTCTACAAAGCCCTTCACAAGATCCCAATCTTGTGTAACAACTGAAAGTTTTCACCATTGTCACCTAAGTAGATACTTCCCTCATTTTAGTGATGGAAGAAGATCCAACACAAGGGAGGCTTCCTTGATGACCTCAAGGGATCAAATAGCAGGATTACTTGAGCCTATAACCGCCTATCTTGGTCACCTAAATGTTAGGTCTAGGTCTATGAGAGGTAAGAAAGGTAACAATGTAATTGGTTCACCTCTATGAGACAATAAACAATCCGAACCATAATATAGACAATTACCAAGCCGTAGAAGTCATTAATATCCTCTCAAACACTAGATAATCAATAAATTCAATGGTTGTTGCAAAATTACAGCAGTAAAATAATATATAACAACAATTAATGTTTGCACAACAATAAGAAAAAAATAAACAATAAACAATCCGAAGCATAATATAGACAATCAACAAGTCGTAGAAGTCATTAATATCCTCTCAAACACTAGATAATCAATAAATTCAATGGCTGCTGCAAAATTACAGCAATAAAATAATATAGAACAACAATTAATGTTTTGCAACAACAATAAGAAAAAGTACTCGGAAGTATGACTATTGAGCATAAAAACTAAGCCTTCAACATGTACAATAACATCTAATTGCTAAACTATGATTCCGAGTAACTTTAGCCACTATTTCAAGTATGTATGCAACAATTAAAGTAAACCCTAGTGGCTGTACCAAACTTTTATAACAACAGCAATAAATATCATTTGTTTGCTAAAATTAGACTTAGTAGGGTTAGTTCAATCACTTTGAGAGAGAGAATGCTAATGCTAAAGGTACTTTTCACCACAAGGAGGGTTCTAGACTAGTGCCATTGTCTTTTCTAGGGAAAATGGAGTCAAGCATGAAACACTTGAAGAAAGACTTAGATGATCAAGAAGAATGAGGTTCAAACTATAAGGTGCAAAGCCTCTTGGGACTTAGGAGTTAAACCTTCAAGAAAATGATTTCTAGGGTGCAAAGCCTCTTGGGCCCTAGATGCCGTTTTCCCTCTTCTAGATGACCTAGGTCAAGGATCAAATGACTAAGATCAAAGCCTTAAGGTGCAAAGCCTCTTGGGCCTTAAGCCTTTGAATCTTAGCAAGATACTAGGTCTCTTAATTCCTTCACCAATCTTGGACAAACAAAAGTATCAAAGAAGAGAAAGACCTATGTCTCCTTCCTAGGGTTTACTAGGAAAAAGTAACATGCAACAAGATAGCAATTATCAATTATACCACGAACAAACATATAAACTTAGAGAAAATCACTTACTTATCCAAGTTGCTTTGCCAAGAGAAACCCTAGTTGCAACAAGATACCGTCCAAGAAAGCAAAGCATCCACAAAAATCCTCCTCCAAAAGTAGCGCACTAGATCCAAGAGACAAAAGAGAAGAGAGCGAACTTTTAGTGCTCCTCCTCACTCGTGTGAGGGGAGAAGTGATGATGATAAAATGAAATGAGCAGTCCCTCTATTTATATGAGGCAAACAAGTGTTATTGTCCTCAAAATGTTATAATTTTAAGTTACAAGAGGGGTCGACCCCTCCAAAATAGCCTCCACAACTATAATAAATGCAAATATAAATCATAAAACCACACGTGTGGTGGCATCAAGCCTCCTAGAGTTGAAGGAGGGCCTCCTAAGGCCATGTGTCATCATCTGAGGTGCAAGCATGGTGGAAGAATGTTATATGCCACATCTCAAGTCATCATTGGTGTCCAACTGGCAACAAACCAAGTCATCTCTGTCAAACCCTAGCATGACATCCTCATCTAAATGCCTAGTGTCCAAGGTGTAAGGGATGGCGTCCAAGCAGGAGAAGGTTGTGTGCCATCGCTGAGTGCTCTCCAATCATCTTTCTATGCATTGTCCTCCATCTAATGCATGATAGTCTCTGAGGTGTAGAGCCCAGGGTGTGGTATTTCTGCTCATCTCTGTGCCACCATGACCATATCCATCAAAATCAATCCCATCCGTCCATCGCCCAAGGTCCTGAAGATGTGAGAGCCAATGTTTGAATGTGTCAAGCCATTGGGTGACTCAATGCTTTGCATCACATGTGCCATACCCTGCAATAGAGGCACAACGTTCTGGGTGAAAGCCCAGGGCGTTCTTCAAGAACCATGTCAGGGACATCTAGATTAAAACAAAATATGAAATCAAGTAAAGCCAATGTTCATAAGATATACCAGTCCTTGGATCATGCAAAGTACGTTGTTACTTAAGACATAAACCTCATGGATAATTCACATCAAGTATCCCCTTCAAATTTCACATTAGCTCAAGACTTTACCTAAGTAGATAAGTTTGAATATGGGAGGACCTTCATCTGAACCTATTAGGGGTGCCAACCAAAACAATGAAAGAAAATACCCAACTAGAGGGATATGTCTCGGGGGAAGCAGTGAAGGAAAATAACCCTTCAAGAGTAAGTGTGATAGTGGTACGTGTTGGGCTTACTTCATGGCTTATGGTGTCGTTGAGTCCATTTCTATGAGTGCCTTTGTGGAGTGTGTGCTTGCTCTTGAGTTACCACTTTCTAAGTGCTACGTTTTTCCAAACCCCTTAATCTGCCTTTTCACTGCCCTCTTATCATATTTGCAAGTCCCCTTTATAAGGCTTCAAGCTATAACATTATTGCTTTGGGACTGGGACGAACGTGGAAACGATAGAGCTCGAATATGGAGTGGATTCTGAGAATCCTTTGTTATTTTCTCTTTCTTTTTGTAGCATTATTCTTTCTTTACTCATATTTTGCTAGCAACAACAATCAATCTTTGGGCCTTCAACCCCTCTTCTCATGAGAGAATGAACCATGACCCATTACTGAATTTTAGTACATTGTGACAGTCTTCAGGATGGTAAGTGTTAAGTATGGCAGGGAAACAAAACATTACCCTTGTGAGGGCCCCCCAATAGTACCCCTTTTCCTTGGGGGTGACAACACAGGATTAGGGCATAGATGCTGGCCACCAAGGTGAAACATGGAAACAAACATAACTTCTTGAGCCAGTGATCCATTATCCAACTTCAACCAATGATCTTCATTCACATCACTAGTAAATTAAGCACAACACCTCTTATGAAAAAAGGACTAACATACCTCATGGTGAAGCTAGCTTACCATCTCCCATACAATGAGTGACTGGATGTGATGAGCTTGG
>SNQJ01S0034929.1:79747-93761 GCA_010110895.2 Picea sitchensis
TTGAGTAGCCTGGAACACAAACCTTGACCATGTGGAATGGTTAGTTGTCTCTTGAGGTTTGTGTCGTGATCCTGTGTGGATCATGGAAAGGGAGTCTAGTCTTTCCCAGGCTAACATCTTAGCTTCTCTAGTTCATGTGGGATGACTAGGAGTGAAGTTATGGAAGTAGTCCCCAGTGGATGGGTGAGATAAATGACTACAAGAGAAGGGAGAACATAAAAGGAATGGAAAAACTCATAGAACATCTTCTGTGTGAAGATAAGACAACTTCTATGTGAAGATAAGATATCTTCTGTGTGAAGATAAGATATCTTCTGTGTGAAAATAAGAGTATCTTCTGCGTGAAGATGAAAGAAAGAAAGAGTATCTTCTGGCGAAGATAAAGAAAACAAAACTTCCGATGATTTATAGATATGCCAGTCAATGATCGTGATGTCAAATGACCAAGTGGATTATATTGATGCCTCTTGTTACCCAATTGATGGTGTTGCCCAGTTGATGATGTTATCCAGTGGATGATGTTACCCAAATGATGATATAATCCATTTGATGCTATTGATTAGTTGATGATGGCATCCAATGACCTGTCTAAAGATAAAGAATATCCTTCTTGTTAAGAGGGCGTGTTAAAATATTGTGTAACTGCAAAGAATATTCTTATCCCCTTTTATGGATAAAGTAAAAGATAAAATATATTTATTATTCATTAGATCAAATCCCCTTTTGTGGATTGATCATGTCGGGCATTGTAATTTGTTAGATTTTGAGTAAAATTGCAGAACAATAGATTCTTTTAAAATTTCAATGATCAAGAACTACTAGATCTAAGGATCAAAGACTTAGAATATTTTAACTAGCATTTAAATCTCAGAAAGACAGCAGTAGACTCAGTATGAAATGGATCTGAAGATCAAAGAATTAATAACCAATAGCTCAGATCTAACAAGCAATAAGATGAGCATAGTTATGAATCTATAAAGCTGTATGGAGCATACTTAGATCTGATCTTAAAACAGTAAGAAGTTATAGAGGACAGTTTATACACAAAATTAGATAGTTGTAACAGTAAGATAACATCCAGATCTGAAGAGATGAGTTAGTAGCTCTGCCTAATCATTTCACAATAAACATCTCTTAAGATCTATACAATGCTTACCATATTAAACAATTATGTAATCAGATCAGATTCAAATCAAAAGAAAATAAGTAGGAAGCAAAACTTACCTAGCACAGCAGCCTTACCTCTGAAGGAGAAAACAATAACCATAAGAGACTTAGAACCATTTGTGATATGCTCAGACAAATGTTCAGTTCATGGATCTACAAAAGATCTTTTATGCCAAAGGTTGAAGGAACTTTCAAGCCACCAATCTTAAGGGTTACTGGAACAAAAACACCAAAGGACCCAAACCCTTCCAAGCCAAAGACTTTACCAAAGAAACCCTCAAAGTTGCAAGTATAGGACTGTGTGTAAACTCTTAACTTGACAGTGACATAGTAGAGGTGTTTAGCAAACTGTACCCCTCAAAAATTTACCCTACCTAGAGGGCCACACAGCATACATAAAGGGGTACCAAAACCAGATCACCCATGGCAGGTTCAACTACAGCCACAGTAGCATCACCTCTAGTCACGGCAGCATCAATTATAGCCACGGCAGCCACACAGGGTAAACACTAAGTGCAGCCAGACCACACTGTAGCACCCCACAGCAAAGGGGACAGCACTCCAAGAACTCACGGCAGCCACAGGAGTAGGTTGCGGCTAAGAGGATGCTTCTATAGCAGATAACCCTACAGTAAATAGGATGCGGTACCCAACAGAGGACACTGCAGGCAGGCAAGAGGACGTGGCACCCATCAGCAAATACACAATAGCATATAGTAAAGGGACGGTAGCCCTCAAGGGGTCATTACAGCAGCAGCAGAGAACAAAAAGAGGTCGCTCCAAACTTCAGCTGTCAACAGCAAAGGACTGAGGCCGCATGCTTAAGGAACCTCCACGCTATCATAGCATAGAATTATTGATAGATAGGTGTAGGGGGGGNATCCAGGGGCCCTAGAACACATCTAGGGACTTATAATAGCTTGGTCTCAGACCAAGAACCCAATGCCCCAGGCATGGGTACCCTGGATCCAGCCCAGGGGCCCTAGGTCACAACTAGGGTCTTATAACAGCTTGGTCTCAGACCACATACCCCAGGAGTGCACTGGGGGCCCTAGATCTCGTCTAGGGTCTTAGCCATCCTTCAGGAGAATGGCTCTCGCTGCTGCATATAAATTTAACACTAAGTAGTAATACTTTTTCCTTGTATATGTTTTACAACTAACAAAGAAACATAAACAGATTTCAAAATCTCTTGGTGAATTCATCTACCATGAGTCAAGGCACCCAAAGCACCCCTTTCACCTCGCCCTAAGAAAACCTAAGAAAGATATTTGCATGAAAGTAAATGTGGCCAAGGATATCTCAAAAGAGTATGTTTACATTGGGGTGGGTAGTAAAATTTTCAAACAAACAGTTAGCTGTATGAACTTGTCAAATAATTGCTTCAAGCAGCGAAGTCCCAACCATTTGAGATTTTCCCCTGACAGCCAAAGCTGATCCACCTCAACACCAAGCCCCTCAAGCTCCTCACCATCATTCCCTTAAGCCAAGGCAAACACAAAGGATGGATGGGTGTAAGTGGTTCGAAAAGGTTTACCAGCTAACAAGGTTGTGGCTGCCCAAAAAATTTACACTGCTCAACCTCCTTTTTTATCTCAATGAGCAATAGCAAAATCTAAGTTTCTCATTGTCAACCTAGGGTACCTATTCGCTCCTCAAAGAGCTAACAAGAGAGCTTTCTCTCCACCACCTCCTTGGAAACTTGGGGAGTCCTCAGACCTCGAGGATGCTCAAATGAAACACAAGGTGAAGACCATGCATGATTACTTTCCTCGTATCCTTAAGGGCCCTATGATGTCCAATTCATATGAAGCCCTTGGGTTGCTTAGAAGGCTCATAAAAATTTTGGAAGATATTAGTGTTGAAACTGTCGCTACTCAATGCCAATGAAGGTAGCATCATGAAACATTCAGGGACTTTCAGACCCTTATCGTAAATTTATGGTGAGAAGAATTAGCAATGCTTTTCAAGAGTAGGATATTTTTTCTCTGCAAGAAATTGAGATTTCAAGTCTTCGACCATGCATGAATTCTTTGCCCATATCCTTAAGGGCCCTGTGATGTCCAACTCGTATGAAGACCTTGGGTTGCTTGAAGGCTCATAAGATTTTAGGAAGATGTTAATGTTGAAACTATCGCTACTCAATGACAATAAAGGCAGCATCATGGAACATTCAGGGACTTTCAGACCCTTGTTGTAAATTTATGGTGAGAAGAATAAGAAATTATTTTCAAGAGTTGGATATTTTCTGTCTGCAAGAAATTGAGATTTCAAGTCTTATACTCAAGAACTCTTTCAATTTTATCTGGCCAAACGTGGCCTCTTTTATTTCAGACCATGAAGATCGGAAGGGAGCATCTGCTACTTTGGTCTCTTCCTAGCTTGTTGCATGTATATCTGATTGGGGTGTAGATCCAGTTGAGGTTGACCGCTGAAGGCAGTGGCATGTCAAGCCGCCCACCCAGATTCAATTTCTCTGGAGGCATGATAAGCAGTTGGGGCCAAGTGTGCAAGTCCTCGGTAATTTTGATAGAAGAGTATCCCCCTGTCACAGTAGCTTAGCGAAGGAAAGTGCTTCCGATTAATGGTTTGCCCTTCAAGGACTGTCTCACCCATGGAAACGGGCCGTTTGTAGTGCCTATTCGGGCAAATTGTAATCATTCTGGAGTTTAACGGAAGCATTTTCAAAAAAATTAATATATAATTATATGACAATCCAAACATTGCAAGGTTGATCATTTTTGTACAAATTACCTGCTCACCAGAGCTCACGAGCTCAATTCCTGCAAAAGCCACATCACTTCCTCACACAACACAATACAAGCCCAAAAAATACTCAGTTCTGTGAAAACGGAATCTAGATTACCTTGGAAGCAAAGTACCCCCTTTTTCTTATAAGATTTACAAGAGAAAGCCAGTTTGGCTGCAATCAAAGACCCCTAGTCCCACAATTCAACTCTCTTGAAATCGTTTCCAACCAAAACTACACAACTAATACCAGTCACGAGTTCAATTATGTTAAGACCACAGCAGGTCATGAATTCAATTCGCGTGAAATCACCCTGCATGACCGTTAAAAAGTGACGAGTGCAATTCCATTGGGGCCTCTCAGTATACGCCCTAATGCCATTCGAAGACTTCCACTAAATAATTAAGCTAAGCTTAGGGTTGCTTCCCTACAACTGCTCGCGATACTGTTATTTCATTACTTGCAATGTGAAGGATTCTCCAAAAATTAAGCTCAGCTAAGGGTTGCTTCCGTACAACTGTTCACGATACTATTTATTTCATTACTTACAATGTGCAAGAGTCCATTCAGCAAAATACGATCAAAGTTTATCTGAATACATAACAAGCTGTAAGGAGTAGATCTAAATGCTCTTCCAGAGTATAAAAAACATGGCAAATGCGTATGAAGAAGCACATAATATGTATAAAATCCGGTCACAGAACTTGCCTTGAGCATGAAACAACGAAAAAATTATTGGTTGAATTGCGAACATGGCCACTTTCCTTTCTACCGAACAAGGGCGGGGCCATCACGAACTTGCTCAAGCTCCCCATCATAAGCATATTCATGGCCGTGGGACTCTCTCTAAGCCAGCAAACCAAATCTCTCTGTGAGCTCGGTGGTAAAATGAAAAATGATTGATGTCCAACTAAATGTTAAAATTTCACATTCCAATTTGCAAATACCAAACAGTGTGCAAATGTCACAGATCCCGAGAAAGAGGTGGGGTACGATACATCATCCGCACCGTCACCAATGGAAGTTGGCTTGGCTTCGGAGTACATATTTGTGGATGCTTCGGATTCTTCTAGGCAACTATGCCCTAAGGGGTTTTGGGAGTCTTTGAATTGGCTTGGAATCTTAGAAATGTTTAGACAGTGAAGAGAGTCATGAAGTTTTATTAACTTGCTTTGTTACACTCGGAAAATAATGAAGTTTTATTAACTTGCTTTGTTACATTCGGAAAATAATTGCATAAATCTTATGAAGCATTAGATATTGAAATTTCATTATGTTTCAAGTTTTGTGTAAAGGGAATGATGTTTCAAAAGTTTTTGCTTAATTTTGAACTAATTTAAATTGTACTTTTAAATGGATTAGAATTTTAAATTTATTGGAATTTTTAGAGTTTTAAATTTATTGGAACTTTTATTTATTATGTAGTAGAATTCTATCGAGGTAAGGGAAGTTTATTACATAATTAGATATCTCCTCTAATTTTTTAATAAACTAATAGTAATTACAAGTTATTATTATAGCGACATTTTTATTTTGAATTTTTTTTATAAATGTATTTCTTAATATTATTTTACTATTATGTGTCTTCTTAAATTTTGGAGAGCATATAAGGTGTTTTTTTGGGGAGTTAAATAAATGTGAAAAGTTTATATTGTTTTCATGAAAAAGTTATAGTGTTATTTAGAATGGTAATTATTTATAGCTTAGTGGACTAGCTTGAGCAATTGAGTGCTTTGAGCTTCACACGAGAGGTCTCAAGGTCGATCCCTTGGGTCGGTTGCCTTTATTGTGTGTCTCACTCAATGTCCCTACTAGGTCAGGCATCATAATCAACGTTGACATATTTACATTGTGTACCATCTGCATAATGTGGAGAAGTGCCCTGAGGTTTCCCCATAAAAATTTCCTTGAAAAAAAGGGGAATGGTGATCTTTCAACTAAGTATGGGGATCCCAAATTCCCTCGAGCAAAAAATCCATACTTTTTTTTCCATCAAGTGGTTCAACCTCCACAATTGTTTTGGGCTACGTCCCCTTGGCCTATCATAAATAACCTATCAACAAGCACTTAGGGGTAGGGTAACCATAAAGAGAGTCTAGGTCCATTACCAAACACTTATTCAATGCACATCATCCAAGATGAATCCAAGTAGGATTGATCTTGAGAGCTCCTAGAGTCCAAGTATTAGAGGAGGTTTAGCAAGCCAATTGCCCTGGTGGACCATGCCCCAAAAAACCCATACACTACAAAGTCTCACTGTGATCACTAACCACAAAACCAATTATTAACAGAGATGTTTCTTCCTTATAACCTAGTTATCAACAAGTGATAACTAGGGTAAATTGTTGGTGCCTAAGTTCCAAGCACCTCGCCTTGAGGGGATCAAGAGAGTTGAACATGTGACCCCCCCCCCAACTTGCGGAAGAGATTTTTTGTCTAGCTCATGACGGCTTGAGCTAACCCTCGAGGCTTATTGATAGATAATTGTATAGACGTAAAGAGTGTTATATAAAGAAAGTTTCACATGGTATTAACTAAGAAAAAGATAAGAAATACTTAGATCATTATTGAATTTCCATTTTTTTATTTGTGTGTCATAGGTTAAAAGCTTGAAGTAATTGTTGTTGGAACATTTGATTCGAACAATTAAAAACAAGCCTATACTCTTACAAGACTATATGTTATTTGGATCTGAAATACCATGTTATGAGTAGGATTAGTTGTCATAAGTTCCAAAGGACAAATGAGTCTTCAATGGCCCATCTTGACCTTGTACTAATGCTACTTCTCTCTGAGGAGACTCCCCTATAATGTCCTTATGGTGCATTGTTTGACACCAAAATTCCTTCTTAGAGTTAAGGTGCTAAATTTTGATGTTGGCCACAAAGGACATTTGTTTGAGTTCTTCCAAGTTCATCTTCATAATGGCTTTGCTATTATAGAACAATGCATAAAATATTATCAAACTTCATGCATCCCCTTTCATAAGAGGATTGTGGCAACTCCCAAACCCAAATGTGGACATTGTGGACATGGGATTGAAGCAATAGGCTAGGGTTTTTAACTAGTTTTAAAAAGGCTTTTGGCATGAATACTCTTAATTAGGATTAACTCTATAAAATAGTTATTGTCAAACTATCATGTAAAGGTCAAGGGTCACTACATACAAGGCATTATACTACATGTAACAAAATTTGGAATTATATTATTTTGATTTTAAGTTAACAAACTCTTTATTCACTGGGATTTATGTTGTTTGTGACCAAAATAAATAAAAAAGTGAGATTTGCAACCACCATAGGATGCAATCACAAATATTAAGAGGATTGACCCAAACCATATAGAAAGAAGCAAGAATGCACCTATAACATCACCTCCTTGTTTTAGAGGAGGGTGATCGAGATGAAAACACAAGCTAGATCCAATAACATGTGCAAAGAACACATAAAGAACATTTCATCATTGTAGTGACCCAATACCTAGCATGGAACCACAATGACAACTGTTGAAGTAACCAAAACATAAAATGAAAATAAAGAGCCTGAAACAAATAAAATAAAGGGGCACTTACACCTTGATGTTGGATTGCCCCTACAAATTTGAGTAGTTAAGGAAGACATCTCCAATAAAAACAATAAGTTGGTTGATTACATTAATAGTAAAATGTGTTATATATATACGAGAAAAGAAGCACATATTTATATCGATAGAGAGGAAAAAACTCTAATAAAACCCTAACTTAAAGCTTAAGACACTAATAAGAGTGATTATACCCTTAGTATATAAAAAGTGTTTTTTTTGCAAATATGACATTATAACAAATCATGAGCATACATAAAAAAAAAAATTAGCACTTACACATAAAGTCTAATACCTACTAAGGATGTTGTGGGTAGGGACACAACATGCCCTCCCTCGTTGAAAAAAAAAAAGTCTTGCCCTCAAAACTAAAAATTCAAGCAATGGGTTGTTGAAATTTTGTTGGAAAAACTAGAAAGATGCATTATTGTCATAATAAATTACAAAGTGTGTGGTGTAATATCTCCAAAAAGAATAGAAACATGCCTCTGGAATAACATCAAATTGCCCAACTAACAGGAAAAAGACAAAAATGTAATGAAACGAAGCAAAGGACCTATCAAAATAAAGGCTTCATCAAACTAAACTTTGATGGTGCTTCCAAAGGAAATCTAGGACCTATTAGGATAGAAGAGGTCTTTAAGAATGAAATAATAACTATCATACATATCTATGTTGAGTGTAGAGGTCAAGGCACTAATAATTTTGCAAAACTAGAATCCATGGAAAAAGGTCTCCAACTATCCATAAAATGCAACTTAAGGAAATTAGTGGTTAAAGGTGACTCTAGCCTCCTAGAAAATGCAATGACAAGGATACAAAATGGAGTTGCACCTGAGAAGGTCTCTAAGAATTATTGCCCAATTATCGGTCTAGAAATCATTGCCTCAACTATGAGGAAAATCTATGGGATCATATCCTCTAATGTTAAACATAGATCCAACTACTTGGATAACCATCTTGCCAATGAAGGGGTGCAATGGGAGGGGCAAGATATGGACACTCGTCGAGAGGACTTGGAGGAAAATAGTCTCAAGAGAGACTATCAAAATCTCTATAATCTTTCGAATGGTGTGTTGGGGATGAGAACAATGATGGAAGCCATATGGAAAATAGACGTTGGGAAACAAGAGGACAAGATAGGTGGTTATATTGGCAATACGATGGGAGAAGGAAATGGTAGTACTAATTCTCCTAGAATGACAATCTTTCCACCAATGAAGGGAGTAGAAGGCTTCTAACCAAAGGAATATCCAACACAAGAATTGTCCTTAATCATCGTCTCCTATGGAGAAGGACTCGCCATTAATGATCTTCATGATTGTGGGTGTTAACTAGAGATGATATGACATGCATTCTCATGTGTTTGGCCTATGGAGGAAGGTTATTGTGTTGGAAATTCCTTTGCTTAGAAATACCTTTGGTGTCTTATTCAGGCATTGGACTCTTTTCATAATACCAAATCATGGTAGAACAACAAGACTATAATAAGCCCCAACTATCCTATGAAGCTCTAGAGATAGTACTAAGGTAGAGGTATACCTCCAAGAGTCACTAGTAGCAAGGAGAAAGGCAACAGGCCTTCGAGGATAAAATCATAAAACTCTGAAATTGAGGTCATTGTTGTAGTCTATCAAATTTTCCATTTTGAGGCCACTAAGAAAACATTAGAGAATTTAGAAAAACACGGTTACAATGAAAAGGAAGTGCACACTAGACCATAAAGTCGATGAGTAACTTTGAATAGTCATTATAGACATAGGTCACTCTCATGTCAGGGATCCCAAACATTCTTGTATTGGCATGTCAGATAACTAATTTCCTGCACCATTAACAATGGGGAAACTAAGGAGGATTCCATCTTACAAAAGCTTAACCAACTAGACAATAAATCTTATGCCCTTGTTATTGTCACTTGGGGGTGAAAAGTTGAAGATGGAGACACCAAGGAAGAGGTTGAAGAAGAATATGGAGAGTAAGTTGTTGATGCAAAGATAGAGATAGGTACCACCGAGACTTTAGTTTCCCTTAATGCAAACTCCTAGGAATGAACTATGGACCATCAATGTTTTAGCATATTTGTTATCATATGCTTTGATTGGATGGTCAGTTGATAGCCTTCTTGGTTCCTTGCTTATGTTTTATTTTGGTGGGTTTATTCTTCAATTTTTTTTATATCTTAGACTTTTAGTTGATTTTTCCAAACTGCCAACAAACATTTGATAGGGGACAAATACTTCCTTTTGCAATTTTATACTAAGAGGTAGGGTTGTATTTGAACAACTAGATCCTCGATGAGTCCATAAATTTCTTGTATATGTTAATAGAATATTAGCTAACCTACAAAAAAATCATAAGATTGCCCAAATTTCTAAGATATACCCATTTTTGGATTTCGAAGTGATTTTTGAAAAGTTTGTGCAACGAAAATAGGGGTTCACTTTATTAATTAAGTCACTCGAAGAATAAAAGACAAGGATGTTTTCCTAGGCATGAGGTTAAAATACAATCAAGGGTAGTATTTGGTCTCATGTATGGGACTAAGGTTAGATGTTATTAAAAAGCACATGACCCCACTAGAAGTAGCCTTAGTGATGACCACAAGGGACACTAGCTTTCTCACAGATATTATCTAGCTTGAAATTACCTTTTGGTCCTAGAGTATGACCTATAATTGTTTATGGATTGGATAAGAGCTCTTCTTCCTTGGATGTAAGGAAACATGTTAAGGACCCAAGACCCAAAGGCATATGGAAAAAGTGGAAGTCAGCCCCCTTACAGACTACCATCAGGTCATTTCATGTGGCAAGGTTTTCCTTGAATAATGTTGATGAGTCAGCCCACATTTACATATAGTATCCATTAATGGTTGTCCTCACCGTCAGTTGATAATTGAGTTATGATAGGTTTTTCTACCTTTGGCCCAAAAAAAGGCAAGAATTTAACCCCAAACCACTTATTCCAAAAATCACCACTTCAATTAAGTGAACTAATGCATAATTACATCTAAAATCATAAATGAGAAATGGGGCATTTTTAGTTAGTGGTTACCCAAAACAAAATACACTACAACATATGGAAAATTTGGTGTTCCATCAAAATTAATTCAAACTCCCATCTGGCTTTCTCTTTTGGGAGGCCATTCCATTTGATCTTGTACTATACAGTTTACGTCCTACAAAAAAATTGTCCACCTTCACCTAAATTTTTCTTAGATTCCATATGATCTTACCTTCCTTGTTAATGAGGGGAATCTTTATTTGGGTAACCACCTCGTTTCCCAACGTGTTTTTCAAATGGAAAAATGGAAGACATCATGGAGTCTCCCCTTGTTGGAATGTCTAGTGAATAAGAAACCTCCCATACTTTTCTATGGGCCACGAAACATGGGTTGAAGCTTGTTCTTACCTATTTGTTGAAGATTTGTCTACTTGTATGGTTGTAGTAAAATAAAGATCATATCTTGAACTATGAATTATCTTTCAGAGTGATGTTAATAAGTTGGATGCTTCAAGCAATTTATTGTGACAGATAATTTGTCCTTGAGGATGCCAAGGATTTTTTTCATTCGCTATAAAGTGTTAACTGAAACATGGACTTTAAACGACCCAGTCCATGGGTAATGGGGCTTCATAGCTATATAATTCTTCGAACAGGGTCATTTTGGTAGAAAATTATGTTGATTTTCCATAAGCATTAGGTTAAGCATGAAGTTCATTCCATTTTAACAATTTATCATAACCATAAATGTTGCAGCAATCAATATCACATGAATAAGCACCATGCACAAGAACACAAAATGTATCCTAGGAAACCCTTCTCAATAAGGGAGAATAACCCAACCAAATCCTTTGCTATACTTTTCAATAGAAATACCTTTACCACCAATAATATCATTGCACACAAGAGGGTGCACAAAACCCTAGAACTCTAGTGCCCAAGAGAGGTCCGCAACTTTGACCAAGAAGTGTACTTGCTGAAATTTCCAAAACTCACAAGTGTGTGTCTGTCTACAATGAAAGATTTCCTTTTACTTATATTAGACTTGTCCTATCAACTGAAGTGTCTATTGGCACAATAGGGCCGACCTCACTTAGATATATTATTTATTCATTATTATAATTATTATTATTGATATTACTATTACTATTACTATTAATTATCTTTTACATTTTATCTTTAGACACAATAAGATAGGGCCGACATGTACCCTTTACACAATAACTAGGTTTACAGGTAGGTCTGACTCTTGAACAATATATAGCAAAGGATCTAATACACCCACTAGTTCTCATCCACTAGGAGCACATCCATAGGGATGTCATGGACTTGATTCACTGCATTACACAGATGACCCAGGTCTTCACACGTTTACCTATGCTCGTCCACTCTACAGATATGCTTTCCCACTGCCGCTAACAAGAGGATCATTTGGAGTCTTCTTGTCAACTCTATTTCTCAGAGGAGGCCATCACATCATCTTCATTTCTATTCACATGATCATGTGCCCAACACTTTTGGGATTTCCCACGTTCACCTTGTGCTCAGCCACAGACACGTCCTAACTCAACAGATCGCTTTTACATCGGATAATCATCTGGAGTTCTTCTCACTCGCGTCATGGAGGAGGTCATCTCTATGTTCCTGACTCTGTCCCAGGCATTAAATATGAACCCTTCATAAGGGCTTTCTCTCAGGTTTGTAAGTTGAGAGAAAGACTTCACATAGCTGCTATGTTCCACATCTCATAGGTTTGTAAGTTGGAGGATGTCTCCCATAGTTGCATTCATCAACACTCCCTCTCAGCTAGGGAGGCATTCTTCATCAAGCCAAGTCTCATACCAATGTACTCTGAATTTTGGTTTTGGCTAAGGTCATCCATACTCCCTCTTAACTCGGAAGGAGTTCTTCACCAAGTAAATGTTTGGTGTAAATGTTTGCAGTCTGCTTAGGTGGAGAAAGGTACTGCAAGTACACAATTTTCTTCTGCATCATATCTCTGACATAAGAACATTTTATCTCTCTGCGTGTCAATCCATTAGGAAGCACTGGGTTCTTTAAGGAGTTTTATATATGGCTCTATGTGATCAACATAGGATCCATCTCATGGTCAAGTAAATATGTCAGAAGTATGTGAAGCCACATTACTTCGCACACTTACTGCTATATATACTCTGTCTCTAGTGCACTTAAGGCTACAGAGTTACGTTTCCTGTTGCAATAGGAAACCATGGAAGACTTCAAGGTAGAACATCAACCAGATGTGCTTTTCTGGTTCACTGAAGATTTTATCGATCATCTGTCATACTTCTTGTCCTAAGAAGTAGTGAATCATACTTATATTTTTCATCTCGAAGTCAAAAATCAAGGATTACTTGTAACAACAACGCTTTCTGAATAAGTCATCAGGACCAGGCTTTCGTGACCAATACTGTAATGATATAAGTTTGGATCACCAACACTCTTGTTTGAAATCTAGACTTATCAAGAATCCATTTATCTGATATAGTTTCCAACTCATGGATGGAAGTGTATCTGGTTCACTAGATCAGGTGTTTCATCATAGACAACTCCCTCTGTTTAAGAGGAACCTCTGGCTATAGATCTCGCTTTGTATTTCTTGATACTTCCATCAGTTGCATGCTTGATCTTATAGATCTACTTGGAAGTTACCACAGACTTCCATTTCTGGTCTCTAAATAATATCTTATGCATCATTCTTTAAGATATACCAGTATTATTCTATTATGGCATCTTGCCATACCGGTTCTCTTGTTGCTTCTTTAAGACAAGGAGTCTCAACATCATGAAGTGTCTAATGTCTGAAGGATAGCTTGAAAAACTCTTTTGCTTTCTCGGAAGGTGCCTTGAGAAGCTTGTATGCTTTTCTACCTCTTGCAAGGTGAGTCTAGGTAGGCATTTTATGCCTTGCTACAATATCACTGAACATGTCAACTGGAGAAACTGTTTGTCTCCCTCTGAACTGTTGAAGGGGAGTAGATGTTTATTTTTCGTCAATCTTTATTTTGAGATTTGTATCTCTCTTTCAAGAATAATATTTTTGCTTTGTTCTTGTACAAAGAACAATGTTTTGGACTCCTGTACCAGGGATAATGGTCCAAGTTTTGAGAACTCTTTTAGTATAAGGAGTGATATCCTTCTTTTATTTGAAACATGCAATCAACTATAAAAAAAATTAGAACAGAAAGATTTTACCTATTTTGTAGCAATGTTCTTCTAGATAAAGTACTTCTCGTTTCTCCTGTCTTCGCTTTCTTGAGGTGGATCTGGATCAATGTCAGCAGTGGTGGCATATTGTTTTCCCTTCTTTCTGGTTGGACAATGTTTGGCAATGTGTCCATACTTGCCACATCTATAACACTGAACTTTTGAAGCATCTCTTCTTTGATATCCTGAATTGGATGAAGACTTTTCTTCTTTAAATGTTTGCCTGAAGTTTCTTTTGAATTTTCCTCCTTTCCTGGTGTGAAGTGCAAGAGCATGATTTTCTTCTGGGGA
>SNQJ01S0034929.1:106616-127986 GCA_010110895.2 Picea sitchensis
AAAAAAAAACACTTATACATACTAGTGTACATGTGCAAGGAATGCATGTGTAGCTAGCACATACAAGACTCACACATGTACTAATGACATTAATTATCACACCTATAGTAATTCGTGTATGAGTCCAATCTAATCAACAAGACCATTCATTTCATAAAAGATAGTAAACCATTTAAAATGTTCGCAAAATCCCTCAATTATAATAATTTAGCACAAACAACATTCATTTCGATAATTGTAGTTTAGTTAAGCAATTATAAATATACATATATACATATTTTCTTTTCAAAAAGAGGGAAAACAATAAATTATACTTTAAGAAGAAATCCCCACACACTCTTAACTACTTCTATCCATCCTTCCTCCCTAACTTACTTCCATCCCTATCCTTCCTCTATTGGTCTATCTTGGAGCGTCAACTATATTGACCTAACTCCAAATAGAACTCGTAAGCGGAAGTGTCAATTCTATTTACCAAGCTTCCCCAGTAGGCAACTGACAGTCATCATCACATGTCTAGGGGAGCATGAGCTAACACTGTCCTCCCATGACTCCAGGTTTCAGACGATACACAGTGGGAAATGCCTCCACTCCTCCTAATAA
The DNA here is from genome assembly GCA_010110895.2 of Picea sitchensis. Taxonomy (NCBI): domain Eukaryota; kingdom Viridiplantae; phylum Streptophyta; class Pinopsida; order Pinales; family Pinaceae; genus Picea; species Picea sitchensis. The sequence continues at coordinate 107,220 of SNQJ01S0034929.1, forward strand.
AACTAGGTTCAACACCCTACCATGGACCATACAATGGCACTGTGTTGCTGGGAATTTTGTCATCGTATATTCAGTTTTAGGAAGTCTTGCCACCTGAAAAACTTGCACTTATCCACTTTTCATAACAATGCATTTGAACCAATATAATTTTACATACAAAATTCATACCATATTGTTTCTTGGTCGATGTTCACGGCATCAACCTTTCATCATCATTATTCTTTGGTTATTTCATATCCTATTAACCTATAGATTAGTCTATAACACAAACCCATACATATCCATGCATTATCATCGTGTAAATTCATTTAATCATAATCTCAATCTGGAATCCATGTACCAACAATTTTAAATGTCAAAATTTTCAAGTTAGAAATAGATTGCATAATATCCATCATAATTCAAATAATGTTAAACATTCATAGATTGACATTCACATAGGTTCATATGTCTTACAAGTTCAAGTGCATCATTAATAGTTTCACAGTGAATAGAAAATAAAGATGATTAGGCCTTAAGTAATTCTAGTTGTCTAAGTCAAAAGGTGGTATTACATACACCCAACCTCCGGGAAACATATTCTCGAGGTGGTCAAAAAGTGAGGGGTGATCTCGTTGTAAGGTCTTTGCATCCTCCCAAGTAGCAGATCTCAGGCTATATTGGTTACTACTAGTTAAAACCTTAACTCAAATTTATTAGTTTTCTTGTTAAGTGAATCTTATATTGAGAATTATATAACTTTCATTAATAATCCCACTTGTAATACCTTTCTAATTATAACCAATTACTACTGACTTGATTATCTCTTTAACTCGAGTGATACAACACATATGGCATTGCTAAAGTTTCCCATGCTTAGGAACATTTACGAAGATATTGATAATCCATCATTATGTGAAGCAATTGTTTCAATGATTCTTTAGTGATTATTCTTAATCAGTGGCCTTATTGTTAAGTAATAAAGATTAGGTCTTGATGAGACAATGTTGAGTATGTGATTATGTTCATTATAATCGAAGTATATTATGTTCTCTGCCTATGTGAGTATTGCAAGGCACATAAATGTTTTGAATGCATCATGTCTACCATGTCTTAGTGAACATCTTTAGGTCAAGAATTAGTTTCTTACTAGGGTCCATTCCACATTTTATAACTACTTGTATTAAGGAATTATTTTATTCGCAATTGCTCTTCATACATCTCAACCTTATCCTGTATACCTACATGATACTTATCGACTTTGGCCCCTAGCCTTTTTTGGTTGCATCACTAGCACTTTTCAAGTTCCTTCCCCTTACTACGAAAGAAGTCTAGTAGTGGGATGAACATTCCTCATTTATCATTCAACTTTTAAATTGGTTTCTATATAGTGTTAGGGAAATTTCCCTTTAAGTGAACATCATAAATGTTATGTTGAGAACACATTTCTTCTAACAATATTTTGGATTTAACTTTAATTCCATCTTCATACAAACTGGTGGTAGATAGTAATTATTTTAGTCACTTGCACTAACTGCCATTATTCCTTAGTAATGAACTCAAATTGACTTAACAAATCAATGCATAAATAAACACAAGTTGTGTTAATATTACATTTTCATTATCGTTTTGAACTCAAGTTTTTGTTCACAACATAGGCCCTTATGGTATCACTTAGGATTTCATTATATTATTCTTTAACATCGCTTCTAGAGTTCATTCACATTCCTTATATTGTATTGTCTTATTTAGCATTTCTTTTACACATGCCCATCAACCATTACATTCGCTGCCACTTTTTTTTTTGTAGGCACATCATCATTTCTTAACTTAACAAATACTTTATATTATTTGTAAACTTATCATCTTATTATCTCATAAACATTTTATTGCTTACTCCAACTACTTTCTCTTACTTTTATAGAACATATTCAATTTATCACTTACATAGCACACTTCACTATGTTTAATCCACTATTAYCATTTTGTTCTTCCATATAATACATCATATTGCTAGTTCATGCATTTCCAATCCACCTTGAACTCAATTCTAGCTCCATATTTAACCTCCCTCCTACCCTTTATCCACCCTTATATCCTACTTTAAAACATCATTATTTATCCCATCCATTTGTATTATTTCCTTCACATAATTGTCTTAATCAACTACCATCGACTCTGCACCCTTATTTTACAACTCATGCACTATTAATATTCATAATCAATTCATTACCCTTACCTGAGTTGATCTCATTTTTTATTTTTTTATTTTTTTCACCTTATTCTTGAATCTCACTTATAACATATCTTTACACTTCTCCATAATTTTTTTTTTTATCTATTTTCATTCAATTATTATTATATTGTCTTTGTTTTCTCAACATATTATACATCACTCTCCTCATCTTTGAATCCATTACTCTAATCACTAATTACACATTTATTTATTTTCCCTATTCCATTTCTTGCTACATATTTTATCGTCCCGTTACCACTTTTTTATTGCTTTATTATTAACTTTTAACCATCATCGTTCTACTCTATACACTTCCATTTGTACTTCTTTCTTTATCAAAACCCTTAACTATACAATTATTTGTATATATATTACTATCTTTGCTATTGTATTTCTTGTATAAATATTTGTTACTACCTTTTATTATTTCTCATCTACTTCATTTTGCATCATCATTCTACTACCTAACTATATACGACTTCTATTACTATGTGCACCCCACCCACATACTTCTCAAACTTTCTATCCATTACATTGTACATACTACTATATCACTTACCTTATTTTGTGGTTCATTTTGTCTTTGTATGTCACTACTACCCTCAAGTCTTTACTTTCCGTCTTACTACATTGTATGTTACTTTGTTCCAACTCCACTACTATATATTACTTACCCATCATGTACTTCCAAAATAAGATCTTCTCCCATTGCCTAACATATCCCATGACCACTCTTGCTATCTATTCCCTTGTATTTTTATTAGTTGTATTTTCTATATTCTTCCCTTCACATTCTCTGCTCATGTTCACACACACTCATCTCTTCACATCCCATCAACCGTTTATATGCTTGCATATATTTTTACGCCATTCTTATCTTTCGATGTAATACTTAACAATGTTTTTTACTCTTTTTACCATCTTCTCTTTTATACTACCAATTTTACCATTTTCATTCTATATTTCATCCCCTATCTTTTATTAATTTTCTCATATTAACTTGCTTCATATTGCTTTAATGTATTCAAATTAATCATTTTCTACACCTTCTTACCTTCTTATTCAACTTATTTATTTTCTACACCTTCTTACCTTCTTATTCAACTTATTTATTTTCTACACCTTCTTACCTTTTGTATCCATTGTACCTCGGTTACTTTCTCATATAATTACTTATATTCAATAACACTTATTAATTTTGTTACCATTATTACTACCTCTCATCCACTTACTTATATTATATATCTATTTGAACCATTGTTCATTTGTGTAAATACAATATCACACGTTTTATTCTTATTTACTACCTTTGTATATGTATCATCAATTTCCTTTTACCTTATTGTTCATTGTCATCTTACACTACTATTATCATTTATATACATGGATCACTATACTTATCATAATCTCATATTGTTAAGCCCTAAATAATGGCTCATTACCCCTTAATTGGGGCATATTACATTAGTGATGTTATTTTATTTATGTCGGCTTTAGTCCATTAGTTGTAATTATACCTCCTAGTCTCCTATATATAGTAGGGGACACTGTTCTTTGGATCGTGGGGTGATTGTTGCGTTTGTGAATGGGTTTCCCCTCGGAGAACTTGTTATGCAGTTGTCTCTTTTTTCAGGGCGTTGAGTGCTTGTGGGGTTTTCTATGCTTATATTGATGTTTGGTTCTTAACATGCGATTATGCCGAGGCTCAAGGGTCTTGGGGTTCATTTGCTGCAATAGGGACGCATGGAGTTTTTTATTTATGCTTTTTCCTGCAATGTTTGGTGGATATGTTTGGTGAATGGATCAGTTGCTTTTGGGGTTGGAGATTTCGTGACTCAGGGGCCTTATGGTCTGGTCTGGCATGTGCAGAGACGGGGTTATGGAATCTCATCTTGGTGGGTCATTCGCAGAGGAATTTGGCTATAAAATGTTTTCTATATTGTTCGGATACGAAGACTCGAGAGGCTATTCACGAGTGGTAAGGTGTCTGGTAGTAGAATTTAAAACTAGGTCATCTTACATTTGTAGATACACCACAGTGGAGATAGGGTATCTCACTGAGGTCCCTATTATTTGGTCTGAGAAGGTGTTCAATTAAAACAATCCTTAACTTCTTCCTAGAGTATCAAATTGAGTGGCTTAGTTGCATTGGATAGTGAGCAGTCACATGAGTATTTCTAGTACAGTTTGGTACATATCAATTATTTTGTGTGGGAGACGCTATACAAGTGAGATCTCACGGAAAGACCAAAAATCCACGACCAAGTTGTTGGGAAGTTATAGTAAATTCCACTTGGCATCCCAATTTTAGGTCAGACCCTTGGCATTGAGTATCAAGAACTACAAAAGAAATTTTTCATACCCAAGGAAGACCAAAACTTTGGAATCTGTGTGAAGAAAAGATTGTCTAAGCGAGCCATACCTCAAAATCAAAGGTTCAAAAGTGATACTTCACCAACAATACCAAAAAAGTGAACTTCTACACAAATAAGCCTCAGAGAAAAGTCCCTACTTGGACTCTTAGTGAAGGTGAAGAAAAGAAATGCGTGGCGAAAATGAATTACAAAAGAAGAGAGTGACAAAGATGAACTACAAGGGATGATGGATTCAATGAAATCTAAATTGGAATAATAGCAATGGATACTAAGATGGATGGATTTAAAAAGGAGATCATGGAAGGAATAAATTTTTTTCTAATAGAGAGGACACTTAAAAGAGAAAATGTATCCCATGAAAATTCATGATAAAGGAAACAGGAAGATGAATCAAAAGAATGGAGAAACTCCAACTTTAGGTTGAAAGTCAAGCAGTTTCCTAAGATCGATAGGAAGTTTGATAGCAAGGACCAATCACATGGATACTTCAAATGGGCAATTCTAGATCTACCACATAATGTACCACATACACAAAGGGTACAAATTGCTTATTTATATTTAGAACCAATCAATTTGTATGGTGTCGATGGCTTTGTTCGTAAAATCTCAAATCCACTTGAACCAATTTTCCCTGAAGAAATGATAGCACACTATGAGGATACAAGGAGCATACCTTCTTTAGCCAATTGATAAATCTCAAAGCAAAAGGAGTTCGGGTTACAGAGCACATTGAGGAACACCAAAGATTGAATATAAAAGGTAACAAATATTCCATATGAGCACTTCATTGATGTATTCAGAGGAACTTAAAAGGATAGCTCAACATGAAGGTTGGCAACTGGGGCCCCAAATCGTGGAGAATTAATTTAGGGTGGAAAGAAATGTGAAAGTAAAAATATAGTATAGCTACTACAAGGACCAATCCCTAACATCTATACAGAGAATAATTCTCCTTCTAAAACACATCAACCTACAAACGTGGCAACTCAATAATTGGAGAAAGCCAAAGGTTTATCACTTTAATTGTGACAACAAGTATAGTAAGGGACATAAGTGTGGTGAGAGAATTATTCACCACATAGATTGTGAAGGAAGAAGAACAAGAACCATCTCAAAGATGAAAACATAAAATTTAAATTAAGAGGTTGACTCCCGGGATATCGTGTAATGCATTGGTTGGAATTAGCACTCATCAAACCCTCAAGGTCAGAAGGATATATCAAAATGAAAGGGTAATAGTCCTAATTGATTCTAGCGTTACTCATAATTTCATTCACTATAAATTAGCCAAAATATCGGTGAAACTTTCATTTTCCGGTTTCATTGTGATTTGGGATGGAGACTATCATTTATAGAATGTAATGGGATCAGTCTTTCTGTGGAATGTGTGGTGTGGATCCGATGATTTGTTTGTGCCCGTAGATTGGTGTTGGGTGTTTGTCACTAGAATCAGTTTACAATCATTGAGGGCGGAATTGACTTTTATTTCAGAACTTTTAGCGTTTCATTTGGAGGAAAAGAAATTATGATTCAGGGTATCACCAAAGAGCAGGTGGGTGATAAGCTCTAATGGCGTGACAAAATTATTGAAGGGGGCATCAAGGTGTTGTTGCACAATTATGCTCACTGTTTCAAACATCTAAGCCATATATTCCTCTAGATCCTGGGGATCATTGATAAGCATTTCTAAAGTATTATTTGAATATATTCCCAAAGGTCTTTACCCACTCGAAATCCTTGGTCTTATTCACCTAATAATTCAGGTGTTCCTCTAAGCATTAAATACATCACAGTTATTACCCTTGTAACACAGAGGTGATGAGCACATGGTTGGAGAATATTTAGGAAGCTGGCGGTATTAGACCTGGCCGGTTCTTTTCTTTGCAGTGGTATTGGTGACTCCAAGATGGCTCATGGGTATGTCCAGTTATAGAGAACTGTCATCATCACTAATAAAGATAGAAGTTTCCTATTCTTGTCATTGATGAATTGTTAGAAGAACTACATGGAACAATCTATTCCACAAAATTGGATCTACGTTGAGGGTATCACCATATTAGAATGAAGAAGAAGATATCCCAAGAAAAAACATTACACGAACTCATGAGGCCATTGCAGATTTTTTTGGTCATGCCTTTTAGCCCTACAAATGCACTTCTCCACATTCCAAAGGGTTGATGAATTCCATTTTAAGCCCTTCCTTGAAAGTTAGTATTTTTGATGATACACACTAATCTATAGCAAGTCTTGGGAGGATCATGTGAGCACATCTGTTGAGTTCTATAACTACCTAAAAGGAGCAACAACTATATGCCAAACCATCCAAATGTTTCTTTGGGTGGAAGGTAAATTTGGGTCATGTGTATCTCAAGAAGGTGTAGGGCTGACTGACAAGATTAAGGCCATGATGGGTGGTCTATTCCCAAAACATTGGAGAATATTAGAGAATTTTTTGGTTTGAGGACACTCATGAGAAACTTTGTTCAAACACTATACAAATAAGCGACTGCTTACTTGACACTAACTAAGAAGGATGCACATTTCCACTTGGACTCAGAGAACAACTAAATCTTTAAACAACAAAGAGGTGATGTGAGCTCTGTCTTGACCACTCAGAGACTTCTAAAACCTTGTGGAATGTGATACCTCGGAAATGGAATTGGTGTTGTCTTTCAATACCAAGGAGGCCCACAGTTTGAAAGTCGACCACTCAAGGGAAAGGACTTACACAAACCCATTTATGAGAATGAAATGATGGCAATACCATGCATTGAAGAAGTGGCATCACCTCATAGGTAGGCACTTCAAGTCCAACAGATCATGATAGTCTTAAATACTTCTTGGAACAAAGATTATCTTCAAAGGAACAACAAAAAATGGGTAACCAAAATGTGGGTTATGATTTTTGCGTCGTCCCCATAAAAAGGGGGAAGAAAATTTTTGTGGCAAATACACTCTCAAGAAAGGATGAAGATGTTGGGGCCTTTCTCCATGCTATCTCGATCATCAAACCTGATTGGATAATTGAAACAAGGGATGAATGGAAGAATATGAGAAAAGTGTGGACTCTCATTCAAAGGGTTGTAGCGGGATTCCAGTTGCATCATGTATACATTTATGGAAAAAATGATTTACATGTAATTTCAGATGAAACATATTTATGGGAACTCTAACTCAAACAAAGACAACATTGGAATTGCACACCTCTCAGTAGGAGGAGCACTCGAGATTTTGAAAACCTACATAGGGTCAGAAGATTTTTTGGGATGGCCTTAAGATGAGGGTTTGTGGAATAATGTTTGGTTTGCCAACGAAATAAGGTGGAAACAATTAAGACCAAGGTCTTTTATAACCATTATCCAACCCAAGTCATCGCTGGGAGGAGATTTCCATGGTTCATCATAGGGTTGCAGTGGAAGTAAAGAATGTCATCGTGGTGATTGTTGATAGGCTGAGCAAAAGAGTCGCTTTGTGCACTCTCATCCCTTCAAAGCCAGGCAGGTTGCCACAGCATTCATGGAGGCAGGTTCAAAGCTACATGGAAGCCCAAGATTATTGTGTGTGGGAGATCCCCATCTTCGGACGTTTTTGGACATGATTGTTTTCTTGTTTGGGTGCTCCGGTGACCATCTCGTCCTGTCGTCGCATCGTGGTCGGTGGACCAAGATGGTGAACCAGATGGTGCATGCGTTTGCTTTGTCTGGGTGACAAACACAATGGTTCAAATGGTTTACCCTTGGCAGAATGGTGGTTATAGCGCTGCAACAATGCGCGGCAAAAGTAATGCCATTTGCTTGGCTCTATGGATGCCACTCATTTTGTCGCTGGCATTGTGGTACAGAGTGGGTTGCATCTTCACACGGGTACACGGTTTTCATGTTTCGTGGCAAGAGGGTTGTGACGAGATGCGAGTTCAGAGCTATATTTACTTAAGAACTTGTGAGGAGGAAAAATCATGTTGAATGGTCATCAGCGACCTGAGATTTCACCGGTGAGATGAGTCATTTGGGGTATCTCATTAAAACGGAAACTGGTGAAGATTCTATTTGGGAATATGAGTCTTTTATACGAAGCATCCAAAGTTACTCAAGCGGTGCAGACAACACTTGTCTCAAGTGGAGGGCATTTTAAGCCCTAAATAATAGCTCATTACCCATGAGTAGGGATAGATATATTAAAATAATGTTATTTTATTATATTGCTTTAGTCCATTGATTTATGAAATTATACCTCTAGTCTCCTATATATACCAAGGAGACGCATTTCATTTGGAATCGTCAAGTAATTGGCATTTATGTGTAGACTCCAAATTGCCCCCCTCGAAGAGACTTATTATTTAATTTCTCTCTTTTCCAAGGCATTGAGTACTTGTTTGAGGTTTTTCTATGCTGTTGATATTTGGTTCTTAACACATACCCTTTATTATCTCCATATTTTCCTCATACAATCGTTAACCTTGTGATGTACTCTTTATCATCATTTTTTTTACTTGCATACTCTTGCTACTTAACGTCACTATTTCTCCCCAAGTGCATCTCATATTACATTTATGGCACATCTATCTATACATCATTATAAGTTAGGGAGTATCTAAATAGGCACTCATACTCGATTGATTATCTCTAAGTACCCTACTATCTCCCCCGTTTCTATCAACTACACCAACCTACCAAGTGCATTTATGAATTACCCTAAAATTTAATCACAATCCCTTTAATAACATTAATAAATAGCAAATAAATATATTTTATTTATGTTACAGTTGATAAAATTTATTTAAAAATAAAAATTATTTTTTTTTTTTTTTTTTTTTTTTTTTTTTTTTTTTTTTTGAAATTTATTTTAATTAATACAAATCAATTTAAATGCATAAATAATAATATATACCCCAACTTTGTTTTGAAAAGGAGCACGTAGCGTGGGCAAGGGCTTTTAGGCTATGTGTGGCCTGGAGGCTGCGATGCCTTCTTTGGAGGAGTCCTGTGGTGTGGAGGCTGAGGGATTTTAGGCATGTGGCTGGAGGCCCTAGTATAGAAGTCCATAATGCCTTCTGTAGTCCCATTCAAACACACAAAAGGGTCGGTTTCCCCATCTGGGACTCATTTTCTGTTTATTTCATTTCAAAATTTATCTCTGGTCATAGGGTTTCGAGGGCCATGCCCACTTACTCCTTTCTCCCATTTCTTTCATTTCGAAAGTTATCTCTAGTCATAGGGTTTTGAGGGTGCGACCATGGCTCCATGGCCACCTGCTTGGAGGGTGTGTCCATGGCCCTCCCTCTGATTTCTCTTGAACCTGAAGTTCAAAGGGTGGCAAGGCGTGGCTATCTCCTTGGTGGCTTGTGGACTTAGGCTCCATGCGAGCAAACATGTGGGTATTCTCCTCGGCGCTTTGTGCACTAAGATAACATGTAGGCTTCCCTTGGCACTCTTGTATTGGTTGCTTGAGCTTGGGCTTGGGCGGGTGCCGATCTTGGGGTACGGGCATGGTTTATCATAGTTTCCAGAGGCGTGGAAAGGAGGAGTCATGTATTTTTTTTTTTTCATTCACCTGTGGCATGGCCCATGGTGAGGGACATTCATCTTTCTTCTCTAAAAGCTGGGTCTCAAAGTGAACAAGCCACAGAGTGTGAGAAACCCTCTGCGTCATATGCATGTACAAAGAAGAAGCTTTGAATTTAGTATGGAGGGCTTTACGGTTAAGCCATATTTGTTGAGAGATGATAGGCTTCTTGTTACTTACTCTGAAGCGTTATCCTCGTCATGTTCTTGATTGCGGTGGTGATAATAGTAGTTGTTTTGGGTTGCGGCCAGGTGTGTTTGGAAATTTCATTGGAGGAGGGAGGTTGAGGTTTTCTGTGGTTGGTGGTCTTGGGGCTGCGTATTGTTGGTGTGTTGCTTTGTGCCTGGCTGCTTGTTATGTATTTTGGGAGGCATTTGTGAGTGTTGCTTTGTGACGGGCTTGGGCTTGGTTTCTGGTTTGATACTTGGACTTAGATGTTGGTCCCTCGAGTGAGTAGCTTGGTCTTTGTCTTGAAGTGACATTGTTGAGATTAGTTGGTTGAATCTGGGATAAAGGGAACCTCATGTAGGTGGGTTGGGGCTTGGGCTGGCGGCGGTGGCGTATGTTTGTGGTCTTGGTTGGACAGTTGCCCTTGGTTCCATAGATATTAGGGTTCGATGACCCGTTGTGCATAGTCTATGCTCATCCTTCCTCGTCTGCTTGGATTGGTGCATGGTCTGTGGACTTGGTGCATGGTCTCTAGACTTTGTGCATGGTCTTGGCACCCTTGGTTCCATAGAGATTAGGGTTCGATGACTTGTTGTGCACAGTCTATGCTCCTCCTTTGTCATCCGCTTGACTTGGTGCATGGTCTTGCGCCCTTGGTTCCACATAGATTAAGGTTGATGACCTATTGTGCACAGTCTATGCTCCTCCTTCCTCATCTACTTGACTTGGTGCATGGTCTCTGGACATAGAGTGCAGAACAAACGCCCCTTGTGATCTAGACTTGGTGCTTGGTATTGGTAGCTAGTTTTGGTTGCCAAGGTGACATGTGACTTGGTATAGCTCTCAGGTGCTTTAGCGAGGATGAAACCGTTTCTCCCTCATGTGGCTTAGTGTTTGGTCTTGGGGCTAGGCCTTGGCGTGTGTTATTATTGTTGTTGGTTTTGATATGATATTTGTTGATACTAATTGCCATGCTGATTGTTTTTTAATTGTTTATGGACATTGGAAAGTAATCACCTTTTGCTTTAGCCTTTAGGTCTACTGTGGAAAATTGGATTATCCCTTGGTTATACAATATATTATTAATTCATGTTTTAAATAAAGGAACTTATCCTTAGATTAAAATTTATCAAAATGTATTTGGAAATCTCCCCAGAATATAGAAACTACTTATTTAAATCTAAATTGTGGAACATTGGGGATGGTGGGCGTGGCAGTATACATATTCTCATTAAAGTTTATTAACAAAATATTAAATAACACTAAAATTTGAATGTATACGGGAGAGTCTTTTATTGCAGGGATATTCAATTGCAACCATGTATAGTTCTATGAAAACACAAGAAAAAGGGTTCTTAGATGTGGACATATGACACCAGAGGAAAATAGCAGGTCTTCAGTGCAAATCCTAACTCGGATATCTTAGGTAGCTCCCGCACAAAAGCAGTTAAAACCCTCTTCAAATCACTGAATGATGGTTATCAAGTTGGAAAATGATTGGTGGTTGAAATATTAAGGTTATTGTACCCTAAAATAGGTGTTTGGGGCATGGGCCTCTTTAACGGTTCTTGAACCTCGATCTCTTGGGGTTTTCTATTCTTATTTGTGAGTATTTTCATTGTTTTTGTGCTTAAATCAATTGTTATCAAACCTTGATATTACCATAGGGCTTTCTAAGACTATAATTACAGGTTCCTTAGAGTTTAATCACATGCATCATGGATTTCTAGGTTATGGGATTACATGTTATCTGCGTCTTGGTTTACTACAATAAGTGGTTGATGTTCCAGAAGCCCTAGGTTTCAATTTGAAACAGGACCTAGATACCATTGTAAGGCCTTCTATTTTAGGGCCTCAAAATAAATAAATATATGTTAATATCCTACTAAAATAATTTGCAATAACTAGTAAACAACATAATCATAGATACAACATAATCATAGCTACAACATAATAACAACAACAACAATAAAATCCTGAAGCCAGACTGGTAACCACGTACCTCAGGCAGGAGGTTGGTTGATTTGTGCCACGGTTCATTTGTTTACTTTGGCCTTGGCAGATATTAACCTCCCATGACTAGGACAACCTCCAGGCTCCCTGGCTCGGGGAATCATGTGGCCAACAACAGCCATAATTAGGTTCCCAATAAAGGAAATAGTTAGCCGTGTGTAAAGGCTCACCAGAATAGGTGTTCTTCCAGTTTCCTCCTCTCTTTAGGATTCAATCCTCCTCATTGCTCATTTTTCTCTAGAACAAGACCAATCTCCAGGTCCTCTCCCTCTTCCTTGTCCTCCCTCTCATTCAGTTCCCCAGCTTCTTGCTTATCCCCTCATTTGGTTCCCAACAGCCTTGTATCCCTTCGTGTTACCTCACCTACCTTTTGGCAGTAAAATAATAGAGACTTGTTGTTTTTATAAATTAGTGGGAATTCAGGATTGGCATTATGAAGATTGGAAAATAGTCAAGATTGAGAACAGGTTGTCGACTGTAGATCAGGGATTGGAATTGCTTATGTTGTCCAAGGAAGTTGAGAGACCAGGTACTAATTCAGCTATGAATATGTATAGCTAGATGGTGGATGATTAGATGCTAGCTCTGGTTTTTGTGCCAGTATACACTCATGCATTTATATGACAAAGAGACCATTGGTATGCCTTGTTGTATTTGGGTTGGGTTAGATTACTAACTGGGTTTTATGCTTATGTAAAAAAACATTGAATTCTTGTTATAGTTTTTTCCTAACAATACATTTAACGTCCCCAATACATTTGTGTACGCACACACAATGTGTGTGTGTGTTTAATGTGTAATATTATTGTGTGTGTGTGTGTGTGTGTGTGTGTGTGTGTGTGTGTGTGTGTGTGAGAGGTATCGTGTACACACACACACAATGGGTGAGGAGAGAGAATACATGCGTGTACACACACACAATGAGTGTGTGAGGAGAGAGAGAGAAAGATATTAATGCATTGTACACACACACAATGAGAGAGAGAGAGATCTTGTCAGCATCATAGGGCACCAAAGCATGTGGAGTGTTAACGTGTGGTGTACAATCTTACCATGGAGGACTATAACCTTAAAGAGGACTTTTGTGTTGTAGAGATTGGACCTACTCAACTAACCATGGAGATAAATTCATCTCCTTTTACCAAGATGGTCATGGAACCTTCGTCAAAGAACTATCATCTAAAAGTATCCAAATAATATATTCAAAACACATGTTTAAACTTCTAAAGAAGGACCACTTTGGTTTCATGGCTCAATTGTATTGCATGTAGGCAACTCCTTTCAAGTAAACTTATGATCCAATCCTCTATATTTTACTCTACAAGTATAAGGTGGTCTTCTAGGAAATGCCTATAGAACATCCATATGTTAGTGACATAGAATCATGTTATTGAGTTGGACCCACCACGTGTCTCACTGTGGTGGATGCTTATCGATATGGTCATCTCTACAAGTACAAGATTGAAAGGCTCATGTTGTAACTTTTGGAAGATAGGATCATAACTCCCAGAGCCCTTATTCTACCCCAAATGTCTTTGTAAGAAAAAAGGATGGTCCTTATTGTATTTGAATTGATTATAAAGCACTTATTATAAAGAAAAAGTTCCCCATGCTTTGCATAGTTGATTTGATGGACGAGCTACAAGGTGCCATTTGTTTTTTTAATATATTGACCTTTGTTCAAGTTTATATTAGACACATCTATTGATCCAAGACAAGGAGAAGATTGTATTTAGGATACATGAGGGCCATTTTCAATTGATGGTCCTTATTGTATTTGAATTGATTATAAAGCACTTATTATAAAGAAAAAGTTCCCCATGCTTTGCATAGTTGATTTGATGGACGAGCTACAAGGTGCCATTTGTTTTTTTAATATATTGACCTTTGTTCAAGTTTATATTAGACACATCTATTGATCCAAGACAAGGAGAAGATTGTATTTAGGATACATGAGGGCCATTTTCAATTTTGGGTGATGCCATTTGGCCTCGACAATGCTTCTACTACATTTCAAGCCTCGATTATAACCTTAAAGGGGACTTTTGTGTTGTAGAGATTGGACTTACTCAAATAACCATGGAGAGAAATTCATCTCCTTTTACCAAGATGGTCATGAAATCCTCGTCAAAGAACTATCATCTAAAAGTATCCAAATAATATATTCAAAACACATGTTTAAACTTCTGAAGAAGGACCACTTTGGTTTCATGGCTCAATTGTATTGCATGGAGGCAACTCCTTTCAAGTAAACTTATGATCCAAGCCTCTATATTTTACTCTACAAGTATAAGGTGGTCTTCTAGGACATGCCTATAGAACATACATATGTTAGCGACATAGAATCATATTATTGAGTTGGACCCACCACGTGTCTCACGGTGGTGGATGCTTATCGATATGGTCATCTCTACAAGTACAAGATAGGATCATGTTGTAACTTTTGGAAGATAGGATCATAACTCCTAGAGCCCTTATTCTACCCCAGATGTCTTTGTGAGGAAAAAGGATAGTCCTTATTGTATTTGAATTGATTATAGAGCACTTATTATAAAGAAAAAGTTCCCCATGCTTTGCATAGTTGATTTGATGGATGAGCTACAAGGTGCCATTTGTTTTTTTAATATATTGACCTTTGTTCAAGATGTTATTAGACACGTCTATTAATCCAAGACAAGGAGAAGACTGCATTTAGGATACATGAGGGCCATTTCCAATTTTGGGTGATGCCATTTTTCCTCGACAATGCTTCTACTACATTTCAAGCCTCGACTATAACCTTAAAGAGGACTTTTGTGTTGTAGAGATTGGACCTACTCAACTAACCATGGAGAGAAATTCATCTCCTTTTACCAAGATCGTCATGAAATCCTCGTCAAAGAACTATCATCTAAAAGTATCCAAATAATAGATTCAAAACACATGTTTAAACTTCTAAAGAAGGACCACTTTGGTTTAATGGCTCAATTGTATTGCATGGAGGCAACTCCTTTCAAGTAAACTTATGATCCAAGCCTCTATATTTTACTCTACAAGTATAAGGTGGTCTTCTAGGACATTCCTATAGAACATCCATATGTTAGCAACATAGAATCATGTTATTGAGTTGGACCCACCACGTGTCTCACGGTGGTGGATGCTTATCGATATGGCCATATCTACAAGTACAAGATTGAAAGGCTCATGTTGTAACTTTTGGAAGACATGATAATAAATCCTAGAGCCCTTATTCTACCCCAAATGTCTTTGTGAGGAAAAATGATGGTCCTTATTGTATTTGAATTGATTATAGAGCACTTATTATAAAGAAAAAGTTCCCCATGCTTTGCATAATTGATTTGATGGACGAGCTACAAGGTGCCATTTGTTTTTTTAATATATTGATCTTTGTTCAAGTTGTTATTAGACACATCTATTGATCCAAGACAAGGAGAAGATTTCATTTAGGATACATGAGGGCCATTTCCAATTTTGGGTGATGCCATTTGGCCTCGACAATGCTTCTACTACATTTCAAGCCTTGAAAAAGGTGTTTGGTAAGTATCTACTCAAATTTGTTCTAATTTCCATTGATGGCATACTTATACATTTAAAACAAAAGAAAAAGAAAAAGAAAGAAAAAAACCTTCATAAAGGATCTAAAGCATTTTGATATTGTCTTGGATGCTTTAGCACAACATAATCTTTATGCAAAGGAATCCAAGTGTGGATTTGTAAGTACTTCCTTGGAATAAATTGTCCATATTATCTCTATAGAGGTTATTCACACTAATCCCCCAAATTTTAAGCCATTGAGGAGTGGTCAATGCATATGACCCTTAATAAGCTCTAAGGAATTTTAGGCTTATAAAGCTTTTATTGCATATTTATTTGTAATTTCTATAGTATTTTTCATCCTCTAGCTAACTTAACAAGGAATAATACCTTTCATTGGTTTACTAAGGCATAATAATCTTTTGAGATATTAGAGGATGCCCTTGATCTAGCCTTGGTGCTCACTACGCCTATTTTATTCCTTTTTGTTAGTGGATGCTTTCAATCAACATGGGAACAAACACGTGGAGTGGTAAAAGCAAGCCTTTAGCCAAGGTGCCATGGTTAGGGGGTATTTATTTTGCCAAATTTTCCTAGGACTTGCACTTGGTCCCGACCATTGTCACAAGTACTAGTGTACAATGATCACGAGTACACCATGATCACAAGTACTGGTGAGACTCAAAATTTGGTGGGGGCTTTAACAATGCCTTACTTTCATCAACCTCACAAACTACCATTGGAAACTACTCTAAATTTTATTTGGCCTTTGTTATCGAGTGTGATTATTCTAAGTTTGGACTTGGTGCAATGCTCTTATAAATTGACATACTGATTGTCTTTAAACTCTAAAGTTTGAATGCTATATAAAGGCACATGTCTGCATACAACAAAGAAATGTTGGCCATACTACATGTACTGACCAAGTGGCACATATTCCTCCCAAGTAACGAGTTATTTATTAAAATTGATCGCCTAGACTTGAAGCACTATATTGACACAACATACTTTCATAGAGGACCAAGAAAAGTAGAACAATTTTCTCTAAGCCTATGATTTTTTGATTGTATGCTAGAAGGATAAGTGGAATACTATTATAGATGTTTTGTCTAGTTAGGATGGACCTCCCACCCCTAATCCATCTCTGTTAGTTAACCTTCTTGGTTGTAAGGGTTCCTCGTAGATTACCTAGTCAATCCTCCTATAGGTCAAATTTAGTAGGACGTTATATGGATAGAGGGTCAACCTTGGACTATAATGAATGGTGCTATCCTTTTTAAAAATTGCATCAATATACGCCATGGCTTTCCTCTTATCAAATAATTTATCTACCATATGAATGCATATTCCTTTGTTGGTCACACGGGTTTTCACAAAACATATAGGAACGTCTCTTGCAACTTTTGTTAGTGAAAAATGAAATATGATATATGGCTCCGTCTATCCGACCCGCCTCTCCATACTTATTCGAGTCTTCAAAGTTTCGTGGGTTCACGGACTCCCAGATTCAGAAAAGTTTAAAAGCATTTTTTGATCCCCTCCATCCCCACCACCTTTTTCCCTTTCCAATGCACAAGAATTATGATTTTACTAGTGAAAAATCACCAAACAGGTTCAAAAAGATTGGCTTTAATAAGCGGAAAGCTCGAGGACATCTCCCATTAATTTATGGCAAAGTGTAACAATATTCAACATAATAAGGAATAAAGTGTTCCTTATCTTAGTCTTCTCCAGTGTAATTACATCCTTCATTTAAAGTGGGAGGATGTGTGTATGGACTTCATCACAGGCATGCCACTCTCTAAAGGTAAGGATGTTATCTCCATTGTCGTTGTTCTTTTAACAAAATATACTCATTTCTTTAGCTTGGATACTAAGTTTACAACTTTGAGGGTTGTTGATTTGATCTTTA
Organism: Picea sitchensis; assembly: GCA_010110895.2. Taxonomy (NCBI): domain Eukaryota; kingdom Viridiplantae; phylum Streptophyta; class Pinopsida; order Pinales; family Pinaceae; genus Picea; species Picea sitchensis. The sequence continues at coordinate 124,999 of SNQJ01S0034929.1, forward strand.
AGCATGTCCATATTCTCTATGGACTCCTGCGTCACATAATTAATGACAAAGTTCCCAAGTTTGTTAGTCACTTGTGGAAAAAAAATCTTCAAATTAGTTAGTGTCACTTTTAATATGAGTACTAAATATCGTTTTCAACTATATGGGAATATTGAGGTGGTTAATTGTTAAAATGGAATGAAATTCATGCTTAACCTAATGCTTATGGAAAATCAACATGGTATCAGAGCATAGGTCTTGAAAGAACCCATTGCACAAGCATCCACCAAGTCTCATACCTTACCAACAATCCCTCCACCTCTGCAGAACCGTATGACCCTCATAGGGTTCCAGAAAAATCCGTATGACCCTCTCTTTTTTAAGTGTTTCAGCCCTTGAAAACTTGGACGTTGAGGCTAATTTCAGCACAAAAGAGTACAGCCTCTTCCAACGCATCTCCAGAAGGTCTTAGAACTAAAGTCCGAGAAATTTTGATTTTTGGCCCTAGGGTTTCTAAGGTGCCGAAATTTCCTGCAGAATATTTCTGGTTTTTCTAAAGAAACATTGTTTTGAATCAGCAAGCATCTTTGTGATACTATCAAATTGATTGTTGGCAGTCATAAGTCCAAACATAATCTAGTCTACAAGGATTCAAGAAAAGATGAAGAACAAAACTCCAATCGAATATAGGCTTGATGGAGCAAGCAACTTCAGCCCTTGGAAATCATAGCTTCTAGTCACGCTTGAAGAAGAGGATCTCTTGGATGCAACCACTAAAACTCTACCAGAAACAATGATTGATTTAGAAAAGAAAGTAAGAAAAGAAGATGACGTTAGGGCAAGGAAAATAATCATCTACTTAGTAAGAGACCACCTCTTGCCCCGGATCGCCAATCTGAAGACTGCATATGATATGTATAAAACATTGAAAGATATGTTTGAAAGCGACAACACTCTCAGAGCTCTTGCCTTGAGAAGTCAACTCCAAAGTACTAAGATGACAAAAGACGACACAGTTTCACTTTTCTTCATGAAGTTATCAGAGGTTAAAAAACAACTAGAGACAATTGGAGAAATTATGTGTGCTAGAGAACTTGTCTTAATCACTCTCCAGAATCTTCCAAAATCATGGGAGCCCTTCCTTCAAAGTATCAGTGGGAGAGAAACCATACCAACCTTTGAACGACCATGGATAGATTGTACTCAAGAAGAACTAAGCTCAGAAATAGAGGAGTGGAAGATTCCCCAGAAGAAAATCATGCTCTTGCACTTCACACCAGGAAAGGAGGAAAATTCAAAAGAAACTTCAGGCAAACATTTAAAGAAGAAAAGTCTTCATCCAATTCAGGATATCAAAGAAGAGATGCTTCAAAAGTTCAGTGTTACAGATGTGACAAGTATGGACACATTGCCAAACATTGTCCAACCAGAAAGAAGGGAAAACAATATGCCACCACTGTTGACATTGATCCAGATCCACCTCAAGAAAGCGAAGAGAGGAGAAACGAGAAGTACTTTATCTAGAAGAACATTGCTACAAAATAGGTAAAATCTTTATGTTCTATTTTTTTTTATAGTTGATTGCATGTTTCAAATAAAAGAAGGATATCACTCCTTATACTAAAAGAGTTCTCAAAACTTGGACCATTATCCCTGGTACGGGAGTCCAAAACATTGTTCTTTGTACAAGAACAAAGAAAAAATATTATTCTTGAAAGAGAGATACAAATCTCAAGATAAAGATTGACGAAAAATAAACATCTACTCCCCTTCAGCAGTTCAAAGGGAGACAAACAGTTTCTCCAGTTGACATGTTCAGTGATATTGTAGCAAGGCATAAAATGCCTACCTAGACTCACCTTGCAAGAGGTAGAAAAGCATACAAGCTTCTCAAGGCACCTTCCGAGAAAGCAAAATAGTTTTTCAAGCTATCCTTCAGACATGAGACACTTCATGATGCTGAGACTCCTTGTCTTAGAGAAGCAACAAGAGAACCGGTATGGCAAGATGCCATAACAGAATAATACCGGTATATCTTAAAGAATGATGCATAAGATATTATGTAGAGACCAGAAATGGAAGTATGTGGTAACTTCCAAGTAGATCTATAAGATCAAGCATGCAACTGATGGAAGTATCAAGAAATACAAAGCGAGATCTATAGCCAGATGTTCCTCTTAAACAGAGGGAGTTGTCTATAATGAAACACCTGATCTGGTGAACCAGATACACTTCCATCCATGAGTTGGAAACTATATCAGATAAATGGATTCTTGATAAGTCTAGATTTCAAACAAGAGTGTTGGTGATCCAAACTTATATCATTACAGTATTGGTCACGAAAGCCTGGTCCTGATGACTTATTCAGAAAGCGTTGTTGTTACAAGTAATCCTTGATTTCTGACTTCGAGATGAAAAATCTGAGTATGATTCACTACTTCTTAGGACAAGAAGTATGACAAATGATCAATAAAATCTTCAATGAACCGGAAAAGCACATCCGGTTGATGTTCTACCTTGAAGTCTTCCATGGTTTCCTATTGCAGCAGGAAACATAACTTTGTAGCCTTAAGTGCACCAGAGACAGAGTATATATAGTAGTAAGTGTGCGAAGTATAGTTAAGAGGGAGTATGGATGACCTTAGCCAAAACCAAAATTCAAAGTACATTGGTATGAGACTTGGCTTGATGAAGAATGCCTCCCTAGCTGAGAGGGAGTGTTGATGAATGCATCTATGGGAGACATCCTCCAACTTACAAACCTATGAGATGTGGAACATAGCAGCTATGTGAAGTCTTTCTCTCAACTTACAAACCTAAGAGAAAGCCCCTATGAAGGGTTCATATTTCATGCCTGGGACAGAGTCAGGAACATAGAGATGAACTCCTCCATGACGCGAGTGAGAAGAACTCCTGATGATTATCCGATGTAAAAGCGATCTGTTGAGTTAGGACGTGCCTGTGGCTGAGCACAAGGTGAACGTGGGAAATCCCAAAAGTGTTGGGCAC
>SNQJ01S0034930.1:0-31807 GCA_010110895.2 Picea sitchensis
GTGGCACATCTTTTGGAGAGGAATTTCTGTATTGGTTTGAGTTATCTCTTGACATTGTATTGGCAATTTATGATAAGGAAGTTTTTGCTGGGTTTTCTTCCCCTAGAGGGTTTCCGAGGATAAATGCTGTGTCTCTTGTGAATGTGTATTTCTCAGTGATCTTGTTCTTATGTTTCTCTTATCTATTGAAATGCAAAGAACTATAATAATGGCATAAAACATTAATAGTAAGAGGGTGAATTGCGAAACATATCTAGTTACATTTTGGTATCACGAACTATGGAGACATAAGACTCCTCTGTTTTTCTATGCAATTTATAATAATTTTGTTTCAGTCTTCAAAAGGTTGTTGTTGGGCGAAAACATTTCAAGTATATTTGACCAAGCTATCATATTTTTAGAGAAAAAAGGAAGAATAGAACAAATGGAGAATCACAATGTCATAAGGATATTTTGCTCGAAAAAGAATAATTTTCTCCCGTATCATGTATATGAAAAACTATTTATTACAGATGTGGCAAGGCAATATAACTTATGACTACATTTTTTCCATGAAAAAAGAAAAAAATCAATTTATTCTTCTGCCATGGAAGATTGGAGAGTTCATGTTTAGAAATATAAATAAAATTGATGAATTTGCAAATCATTTCAACAATGTGAATTTAAAGTATGTTGAAAAGATCAAAGGTTTTGATCTGAGCTAAATCTTTGTGGGAATATGATTTTAGTGGGTTTCAGTAACTCTTTCATTCAGACTATATTGAACGTAGAAGAAGAAGGTAACAACCAAATCACTCATGTACACGATGTTGGCGATATAGAAACATTACTTAGCAATAATGATTTTTATAAGAAAAGGGGAAAAGGTCCCAGTGAAAGAAGTGCTCAATCTCCAGTTGTTACTCCCAAGAATACTACATCTAGGAGCAATGTTCCAATGACCCACCCAGTTAAAAAGGTTGTCAACAGTAGTTCCAGTGGAGGGGGAGAGAAGAATCCTCCCCTTGGGAAAATTGAGAGTTTACACAAGCTCCTCGTGAGAAAGAAAAGGAAAAAATTAGTGCAAGAGAAAGAAGATAATTTTATCGAAAATGACATTCAAAGCTTTTCTTTGGAGGATATGGAACTAGAAGTAGATACTGAGAAAATATTTATTGCAATGGAACAGTCGAAAAATATGGCTCAACAAAATTATTTATTAGAAGTCGTTGGATATGAGACCTTTAGTGAAGAAGAATCCTTCACTTTTCAAAATGTTGTTTTTTATAAAGAGTCTAAAAATTTGATTGTAGAAAGAAGTGACCAGAAGAATAAAAAGGGAAAGTCTCGCTCAGAGGTCGACCTGAAGGACATGCGACCGTCCCAAATTTCCAAAATCCATAGGGCAATCAGGGATGCTATTGACGACTTTATTGATGGTTTGGAAGTTGAAAATGCTAGATTAAAGGAAAGGATCAAAGAATTGGAAACTGCCTTGATGCCTCTTCCAATCCTGGCAAATCCTTTGACAATGGTTAAACCAACTACACTCGGTATTAAGTTAAAAGGATCTTCTAGTTTACTCACGAAAGTCTGAAGTTATGTAGAGAAAAACATTAAAAAGAGAATGCCACTGATAATAGAAGCATGGGAGGTATAAAAAAATATTGTTTCTTTCGGTTTAAGGGCACATGTTTTTCATGAATATCTCCAATCTGATTTAAAGAATGAAGAAGAATTCTACACTGATATCATTTTTCCATTTGGGATAAAAGTCTCAAACATGACATAATTGAAAATGAGAGAAGAGGATCTTCCTTCTCCAAGTCGAATTAAACAAATGAATGCTTGTTGGAAAGAAAAGATCAAGAATTTGAATAACATTATCAAAGCATGCAACAAAGCCATAGTAAAAAGAAGAATTATTCAAAAGACTCACATATATAGATTTGGTAGGAAGCACTGATGAGGTACAAGATCCTAAGTTAATTTTCAATTCAATGTTTATGACAAAGCAACAATTTGATGAACAAGTGGAGATATTAAATGGATTATCGACTGAGAAATTTTATGGCATAATTGAATATAATGAAGAAGAGATAGATAATTGGTTGGTTTATTATTCTATGAAAAATCAAGATATTGAGGAGACAATACATGGCATTTCTCATGACTTAAAAGATTTGGAAGACGAATTATTTAATATCAAAATCAAGCATGAAATAAATGTTGCACCAATGAAAAAATACATTGAAGATTGGTTTAAAAAGTCAATTGATAAATTAACTAAAGAAGGCCATGAAGCAACAGTTGAGACGGTTCCTATAACTGCCAATGAGGAAAACAAAAGGACAACAACAAGAAAGTAAAGGAGAGATAGAACATCATAGTAAGTTTATGTTGATCACATCTTGTTTTTTTTATCAGTTTTTCATCCAGTTACTTCGCTTCTTTGGCTAGAAAGGTTTAACTAAAATATGATAACACCTTACTGTCTTCTTTCCAGGTCTTGCTACTCTGTCATCGTCCACCATATTCTCTCCACAACTTACTTCTTGTTTATATTTTCTTTATGGTCCGCAGAATCCCCAATCCTAGTCCTAAGGAGAAACACATTTAAATTTCAAATATTTGTAACAGACTTTATATTTGTCAGAAATACCAAGAAAACTATTTCGGGATCAGTTTTGACGGTGTTTTATAACTCTGAGTTTTGAGTATAAAATATTTGAGATTGATCTATAATTTTCTTTAATTGAGCTCCACATGTGTTTAATCTATTAAATTTCTCTTATGCATGAAAACCATTTTGTTTTATTTTTATGTGATAAAAAATATTTAGTTTAACTATGATGGATGTGAGGAAATTTTGCTTATCTTTTTCTAATATGTGATGTGTGAGGTTCTTGGTCATCTCTCAGGAACCTCTTTAAAAACAAAACATTTTGTTTTTCTGCAACCTTTATATTTCTTTGAATATCACAAAAAAACTTTCTCAAAGTCCTATATTATTTTGAAAATCTAGAGTTCCAAGAATATCTTGAAACAGAGAGGAGTGCCACCTCTATAAAAATGCAGGGGGATTTGTATCCCCGTGAGGTTTTCGTTTCAGTCCTAACGGATTCAAGCATCAACATTTTTGGTGACCATACTGGGGATCAACTGAAAATTTGAAATCTGGTTTAACATCTTTTGAAAGATACATGATTTTGCCCTAGGCTGATCATCCCCACCTAGAAATTAGATTGAATAATCAACAAAGCATCTTGCATCAACTATATAATTTGGTAATAATGACAGTCGATACCAGGTAAGGATTGGAAAGATCTTGGCAGACATTGGTCCAAGAAGAAGAAAGATACATCTTCCATAGACAGAGGAGAGATGAGTGACAAGACCGAAGAAACAAAAGACAAGATTGAAGAGCATAAGAACAAGGTAGGAATTGAAGTTGGACAAATACAAGGGACCGATTACTAAAAGTAAAAGCAAGCAACTCTGTATTCTAAGAAGTGTAAGACATATTCCTGAAATATCTCCGAACATAGCAGGAAGAAATGAACAACTACGAAGAGAGCCTCATTAAGAAATACAAGGAGGTGGTGGAAGAAATCTAGAAGACCCAATATTTGGAAACCGAAGAAGATTAAGAGACTCCTCCTTAAATATTCGACGTGAGAAACATGACCTCCCTGTTCTCACTAAGGGTAGTTTGAAATAATTTTTCGGAGACAGAACAATTGATGCCAAATGACACCTTAATCTATTTCTTGATGTTTTTTTATTTTCATCGTGTTGAATATGACAATGTGATGGTAAGGTTATTTCTTCAAACCTTATCAGGACGAGCCTACGAATGGTATATGACGTTACCCAGTAGGTCAATTGGTTCATTTAACGACCTCAAAGCTATGTTCCTAACTATGTTTTCTCCCCCAGTTGCATATCATACCCTTCTCACTAATTTCACGTAGATTGGTTTGAGGAAGAATGAAATAATACAAGATTTTAACCTTAGGTTCAACAAAACTCTGAGTAAGATTCTATAAGATAAAAGACCTAATGACTCAGTGATACTTGGTTGTTATAAGAATGTGATGCCCCCAAATGTAAAATATGCCATCAGAACATCCCAGACGGATACCTTGGAGGAAGCAATGATTAAGGCCACTGAGATGGAAAAAATTATGATTGAGATGGGTGTTGACCCCGATATTATCTTTGGAAAAGTACAGAGGTAGCTGAGAGGCCTAAATATTGATGATCAAGGAACCTCTAGCTCAAGAAAGAATGAAGAGCAGAAGCCATGACCGATCCAAAATCAAACCATTGGAGGAGGATTTTTTAAGGGAACCATACAAGATGTGAAGGTAGACCCTGTTGCGGCACAATAAACTAAGCAAAGAATTGAGATTGCATAAATGAATAGAACCATTAGGAAAATGAAAAATGAGAAAACCAGATTAAGAATGGGTGATAATTATGTAGCAAATTTGAGAATGTCGGTCCAAGAGAAAAGAAGGAACCATCCCCAAGAAAACTGAGTGAGGTTTGAAAACACTGATAATCAACAAAGACAAAGGGTTCCCAGGCAACCAATCCCAAATGCAGCTGTGTTGGATGGTAAATATGAAGAGAAAATGGTTGAGCAAGGAAATGATTATTTACCTGATAAAAGTTCTAAAACTGTACAGATGGATGTATGCGAGACGTCCATGTATATATTTGAATAAGGAGACAATGACCCTCACACGCAAGAGAGTGTTGCCCAGACACGAGCGTTTGTAAATAAATCCAAAAATAAAAATGATTCTGAAAAGGAAAAGGAAAGAAGTAAAGAAAAAGATAAAGAAAAGGTGAATGAGAAAGAGGTAAATGAACATGGGACATATAGCGCTAGAAGCAAGAAGCAACACCTGGTGTCAAACTCTCCCCAGATGAAATACAATGTTGTAGAGGACTTGAGTAAGCTAAGATAAATCTTCCTTTTACATAAGTGGTAAAGATCCCTCAACAAAGGGAAAATATTTTGAGATTGTTGGATGATCCATCTGAAAGAATGGAGGTTGTTGTTATAAGTCCAAAACAAAGCCAGAACATATCAAGCGTCAAGTTGAGAGGTAAAATCCCACCTTTTTACATTTCAATTGAAAATCATGATGTTGCACTTCATAATTTTTTAGTTGACATTGGCGCGACCAATAATATTATGCCACTAGCGGTCATGGAGGCATTGGGCATGAGATGCACCAAATATTATGAATTTGGTGAAAGTATATATGCAATTGATTCCAGACAAGTGCCAACTTATGGTGAAATCAAACATTTTTATGCTTGGATCACGACGGCTCCCCATATTATTACAATTTTCAATATTGTTGTGGTAGACCTTCCTCCTGCATATGGAGTTTTCTTAGGAAGAGATTGGTCGTCTATGATTAGGGGATACATAATGAATGATGGAAGTTGCCAGATAAATAAGGACCAATGATTAAGGTCCCTCATGAACCCAAGAGACCCTTTTCCTTCAAAAAGAAGGATACTGAACTAATGGAAGATTATGTAGACGTTGGGATCATAAACTATGCTATCCTAAACATGGAGCACATTGAAGTTATGGAGAATCAAAAGCATCAGTTTGAAGGTTATTGGAAGATTCCATTTGATGGAGCTTGCTCAAGTTACGGGAGTGGAGTTGGAATCGTCCTTATAAACCCAAGAAATATAGTGCATCCACATGCTATCAAACTTGAATTTGCGTACACCAATAATGAGGCAGAATGCGAAGGCTTGATTCAAGGAATGATTCTCGCACAAGAAATGAATATAGAACATCTAATTGTGACATGAGACTTTGAGTTGGTAATAAATCAAGTTACCCAAAGACATAATATTAAAAAGTAAAGACTCAAATTATATTTCAAAAGAGATGAATTGATGGAAGCCTTCAACTCTTTCAACATTTCTTTCATCCCAAGGGACAAATATCAGAAGGAAGATTCATTAACTTTCGTAGCCTCACTATCAAACCCAGATGATGTTCAGAGCAAAACATATTTTCAAGTAAAAAGAATATTCTGACCTTCTGTACTTGATAATCAGGAGTATTTACAAGTATTTGAGAATGATGAAAAATTGGATTTTTTTTTTACGAATGATAATGAAGGTAAGGATAATCACATAACTATTGTCTTGAGTCTCTCTTTACAAGAGACACTCATGCTAAAAACCTCTTGGAAGAAGCATCGCTCCGAAAAGTCCAAGAAACATGAAAATTTAATATTGGAACTGATAGTTCCCCAAAATACGTCAATTTGGGAGTTGATTGTAGAATTGACGAAGTTGATCAATATGTCACATTATTTAAAGAATATATTGATGTGTTCGCATGGAGTTATGATAATTTGAAGGCATATGATAAAACAATATTTCAACACATTATTCCCTTGAGAGAAAGGGAAAATCTTGTCAAGCAGAAGATAAGGATAATGAACCCCAAATTAAAACCACTAGTAAAGGTTGAACTGGAAAAATTAAAGAAGGATGGAATAATATACCCCATTCGACATTTTGATTGGCTTTCAAACCCCGTGATAGTGAGAAAAAAGACTGGGTATATTTAGATGTGTGTAGATTTTAGGGATCTTAACAAATCAAGTGTAAAGGATAATTATCCTTTACCTAACATGAATTTTCTTCTCCAACAAGTCAAGGGATTATCATGCATGCCCATGTTAGATGGTTTTTCTGGGTATAATCAAGTCTTGGTTGCTGAAGAAGATAGAGAACATACAACTTTCATAACACCTTGGGATACATATGCATATGCTCGAATTCCCTTTGGTTTAAAAAATGCAGGAGCTACATTTCATAGGGTTATGGATCATTCTTTTGAGGGATTGATAGGAAAATTCATGGTGCATTATCAAGATGACTTAACAATACACTAAAAAACAAGGAGCGATCACATTCATCACATGAGGAAAGTTTTTGACAGGTGTAGGTTATATGGTGTTTCTTTAAATCCAAAGAAATGTTTATTTGTTGTAACTCAAGGCAAACTATTGGGTCATATTGTGTGCAAGGAAGGAATATATATCGATCCAAAGAGAGTTAAATCTATAAATGAACTCAACCCCCCATCATCTAAGAAGGGAGTTCAATCATTTTTTGGCAATATCAACTTTGTATGAAGATTTGTCATTGACTATGAAAGTATTGTGAAGCTGATCAATTTATCGTTGAAAAAGACCAAAGGTTTGACTGGACCACAGATACACAAGAAGCTTTTAATAATATAAAAAGGGAAATCACTACAACTCTAGTCCTCATTAGCCCATATTTTCAAAGAGACTTCATCATTTATTTGTTCTCTACATAAACGATTGTTGCATCTATTCTAACTCAGAGGAATGCCAAGGGTGAAGAATTTCCAATTAGTTTTATGAGCAAGACCCTTCATGATTATGAATTGACATATTTATAATTGGAGAAGCAAGCCCTATCTCTTGTGAAAGCGATGGTGCACTTTCAAACTTACATACTAAATTCTCATGTCATTGTGTATGTTCCATCCTTTCCTGTGAAGATTCTTTTAAATCAACTGAGACGAACAAAGTTCGCTCACACAAGAATGATCCAAAATACTTGGAATATAACATAATAATCCATGTAGGAATAAATACTATGGATTATTATGTTATATTCCATGTAGGAATAATATATAAAGTATGAATAGATAAGATGAGATAATATATGATTACAATTGAGAATGAGGGTTCGCTTATATACCCACACAGGGGCACCCTTAACCAATAGTCATGTCCCTTGAGACACGACCTTTCATTATTAATACCATATTTACACTAATTATTATGTTATGAATATTCATTTCATGTATATTTATACCATAACATTGCTCTTCCCCTTAAAATGTTTCTATCCCTACAAAGTATGCTTTATGGAAGACTTATTTCTTACTCTAGCTTGTAATTATTGTCTCATGCTTCTTTCTTTATTGAGTTAGTAATCGTTGAAGAAATGAGACGATAGGATCTTCTAATTGCTAAGCATAACTGCCGAATTGTAAAGGAGTCTGTCCATCCTAATTCGATTTTCTGTGGATTTGGGTTTTTATATGGTTCTTTGAAAGAACTTGATACATTTCTATTCCCATGATAACTTCTACTTCGACCCTCATACTTGTAGTGTAAGTAATATTCTTTGATATAGTGGTTATTTGTTTTTGCTGATACATTGATTGGCTGAAGTATCGACTTTTGTAATTAGGATGTCGATAAGGCATCCTTGCAACTTGATATTTACTTCTTATACTTGCATCTTTTTCTTGATTAACTTTTGGAATTGAGTCTTCTTGATATCCCTGGCTTGTTTGTACCTCGATATTTGAAAATTTCTTTACATCAACTGGATTCACCTCCTTTTGAGTTGTAAGGTTGATTGGGTCTGTCATTGTTTCCTTATCAACCAATGATGTTTTGCGATCTAGTTTTTCTTGTATAGTCTTCTTATCATGCTTCAAATTTTTAATCTGAGTTAATAGATCTTGATTATGTCTTCTTAATCGTAAAATTTCTTCCTTATTTTTTTGACTTTTTGTCTTTTTCTAATTCTAGATTCTCCTTTCTCTCGTCCTTTAAGATTTTAATTTGTTCAAGTAACTTCTGGTTAAGGTTCTTTAGGCATGATATTTCTTCCTCCTTTTCAATTGATTTCTCCTTGAGACCTTGATTTTCTTGTTCTAAATTTGTATTCCCTTGCTTCTTGTCTTTTGACTTTCTGATTTTAACTAGTAAATTTTGATTATGATTTTTTAATCGTAATATTTCTTCATCTCGTTCTGGTAAGTCTTGGTCCATTTTTTGTCTTTCGGTCTTTAGTTCTTCATTTTGTGCAATGAGTTCCCGAATCCGCTCTTTGAAGTAACGATTATCTTTCTGTGTTAACCCATTAAAATATTTTTCCTTCTCAATTTCAAACTGTAATTTTCTATTGCTCGCTTTATAATGTCCTAGTCCTCCTTCCAATATTCGTGATTGTATTTCTGAATTATCTTGATATTCTTCCATAATAAATGATTTTAAAATGTTTCTTCAATCCTTTTTAGAAAAAATTATTTTCCTTATACTTCACCCTTATAGCATATACTTCACCTTTATTTTATAATTAATCTCTTTTATTGATACTTTTTTTATCAATATCATTACCTTTTACTTTTCTTGGCATATAATATATATATGAAATGACTTTTTATCTTAAATTATATATATATATATACACACACTTTGATAATCTCTATTTCCTTTGTATCTCCTTATTTATTATTTCTTTTATATTTTTTTGACTTGTATATTCAGATAACCCCTTTTAATTGAATTTTTCTTTTTTAAAATTATGCAAACAATAAATAATATTTTTTCTTTAAAAAATATTATATAAGATTCCTTCTACCTTTAATTATTCCAATTAATTGCTTTTTTATGAGCTTGGAATATAATAATGTAATCTCCCCTTGAATTTTCCAAATACTAATAAACCTTGGTGATTTAACACTTTCTCACAAATTAAGGAAGGGAATTCGTGATGAGATGTAACCGTACGGACATGCATGTGAAAATTTAAGATGTACGGATAGGAACAAACAATGCAAACAAGCGAGTTAAGAGCGTACGGTCTGTTGGCTGTGCACTGGACGAGAATATCAATGATTGGATTGTCGACGGAAATGCTTAATTTGACAGTTAGTATAATTGTGTGATAGTACAATGCGTACGGACGATTGGGAGACTACATGTACGACGAGTACGAATCATATGCATGATGAACAACAGGGTACTAACATAGATTGTACGACATATGGCAGCAGTGTACATCGGCTGTGGTGACAACAGTGTATGGTGGGTGTGGTGGCGGCAATGTACGACGGGTGTGGCAATGACAATGTACGGATGGATCAACTGTTGGCTATACAGATGATAATTTCTCAAATTAATAAAAATTGCAATTCCATAGTTGTAATTAATTATGAACCCACTGCAATTTTGTACGGTACAGTAATACTGATAAGTTGGTCTATCAATTAATTATTCAATTGTGCATCCCTGTAATCATACGACCTTTCAATTGATCAATTATTCAATTGTACAATGTGATACTTTTTTCCTGATTGTAATATTTATTCAGTAAACTTGATATATTTATATATAGTTTTTTTTTTTTCAATTTCATAATCTTTTTCAACTTGCAACGGAAAATTTATTTCTTCAACAACGATTTTGGAATTTAAAATGGCTAATGGTCGGACTTTTTTTTTTTTTAACACTGAAACTTCTAAAATTTTAATGGCCAAAAGCCTGTTGTGGTTAAGGACCCAGAAAAATCAGAGAAACTCTGAATGGAGTGTTGTTGGCCCAAAGAGGACCCAGAAAAAATCAGAGAAACTCTGAATGAAGTATAGTTAGCCAAAATCCGGTTCAGACAAGGTTTGATAAAGAGATTGGCCAAAGGCCAGGATCAGAAACATGAACCTCTGATACCAAATGAGAGGAACAAAGTTCGCTCACAAGAATTATCCAAAATACTTGGAATATAACATAATAATCCATGTAGGAATAATATATAAAATATGAATAGATAAGATGAGACAAGATATGATTACAATTGAGAATGAGGGCTCGTTTATATACCCACGCAGGGGTGCCCTTAATCAATAGTCATGTCCTTTGAGACATGCCATTTCATTATTAATAATTATTATTTATTAATTAATTATTATGTTATGAATATCTATTTATGTATATTTATGTTCATAACATCAACAATTGAGAGAAGGAAAATGGGAAAACTGGCTAGCAAAGATTCAAGAATATGATATTGAAATTAAACCTTTAAAATCAATTAAAGGACAAGGTTTATGTAAACTCATTGCAAATAGTGATTCTTTGGATGGAATAATTTCAATCTCAGTAGGAGAACCCATAATAGTTTGAGAGTGGTATACAAATATTGTATTCTACTTTAGGTCTAGACAATTTCCAGTCACCATGAACCCTAAAGAGCGAATAACATTGAATACGAAGTCAAGTCAAAATGTGTTGATTGTTGATATATTGTTCAGGAGGAACTATGATGGCATATTGTTGAGATGTGTTGATGAAAAGAAAGCTCAAGAATTGATGAAAGAATTCCATGAAGGTATATGTGGTGGACATTTTGCGCCTACTACCACCGCCCACAAAATAATAATAGTTGTGTTTTATTGGCCATGAGTTTTCAAAGAATCATATGCTATCATAAGGAAGTGTGTATCTTGTCAACAATTTTTAGGGAAAATGAAAAAATCTGCAATTCCATTACAACATATATCTGTAGAAAAACCATTTTCCCAATGGGGAATTGATGTTGTTGGACCAATAAATCCAAATTCAGGCAAAGGACGTGCATATATCCTCACCGCTATAGATTATTTTACAAAGTGGTCGAAAGAAGTAGCATTAAAAAGAGTTGATTATGAAGAGTTGATTAATTTTCTCAAAGATAATAATCTGTCAAGGTTCGGTGTCCCATAAAAATTCGTTATTGACAATGGCTCGATTGTCATTGGATCAAAATTTACAGATTTTTTTGGAGAATATGGGATTGTTATGGGGCAGTCATAAATTTTTTATCCATAAGGGAATGGTCTTACAGAATCCACTAATAAGACACTCATCCAGATATTGAAGAAAATTATTGATAATAACCAGAGGAATTGGCATTTAAAGTTGACTGATTCTTTGTGGGTGAGAATAATGACTTCGAAAGAGAGCACTGAGATGTCTCTGTACACATTGGTTTTTGGGAAAGAAACAAAAATTCCAATTATCCTCGAGCTAAATTCCTTGACTTTTGTAGTTAATACAAAGGATGTAGAAGATAGTTCACCTGTGCAAAAAAGAGTGAACCAATTATTGAAATTGGAGGAAGAACGAAGTAAATCCTTGAATATAACTTCTCAGAGATAACATAGTATCAAAAAATATTTTGATCAGAATGCAACCGTAAAGAATTTTCAAAAAGGAGAACTAGTGTTACTCTGGAACAAAGCTAAGGAGAAACCATCGATGCACACAAAATTTGAAGCACTTTGGGTTGGACCATATATCATTGAAAAGATCTTGGGTTTTAATGCTTATATGCTCAAATATATGAAGGGTAAAATGTTAATGCTTCCTGTTAGTGGGAAACATTTGAAATGTTTCTTCGCCTGAAATTTTCTCATTTCTTGTACATATTTTTTTTCATTTCCTTAGTTTGTATATCCTTATCTTTTGACTCCATATCCCAATGGATGGAAGCATATGGTCATGAATATTTTGGATTCTTGACAACCCAGAGGGGGTTATCATCCCATAGTTGGAGCCAGTTGTTGAGAACATTGCATTTTTCCTGGTTTTCCTTCCCCATTCTATCTTCTCGACTTTTTTTTTTTTCTTCCATTTCTTTTCCCTCTTCTACACCTCCCCTTATTTACCTTTTTCTTTTATCTTTTCTTCTCTCCTTTTCTAGTTACTATACTTAGTCATATTTCAATGATTGGTGGGTTCACGGGTTGGAGGACCTTCATCTCCATCCACTTACTCATGTCATAATCATGCTACTACACTTATCCATTTTCAATTGTGTGGGTTTGCGGGTTCAAGACTTCATCCTCCAAGTTTTGTGACCTTCACTTTGCACCCCAGATTCTGTGATCTACGTTTTGATCATTAGATTTGTCGCGGGTGCTGAGCTCCAAAGTATTGTATTCCTTTTTCATGCAAGTTCGACCGACCACCTTTCTACACTTACTATATTCTTTTATCATCCATAACCTCAGGTTCGCGGGTTCGTGAAAAGCTTCATATTCAAACTCTCTCTCATCCATCCCCGCCATTTTGTTGCTTTTCCCAGTACACATTAAGTGTTGTTTAATGCTAACAACTATTGTGCAGGCTCCAAAAAGATCGTCGTTAATGGTGAAAGGCTCGAGGAATTACTCATTAAATTTCATTAAAATTTCATTTTCCAAGGGATTAAATTATCATTATCTCTCTGAAAATATTTATTTGAGGTTACTATCCAGCTGAATAAATAGTCTCGTTAACCTATGGCATCATCATCTAGACAACAATTTTCTGGTGACACTCTGAATATATTTGGTCGTGAAGACTAGAACTTCCAGTGGTCAAGAAAATATTCATATTATTCCTCTCCTCCTGCAAAAAAAAATGTAATTTGGGAATCTAGAATCACTCGTGCTAGGTGTGTTCCTGAGGTTTTTGATTGTAAAGAACTCGTTGCATGGTGTGTGGACAAGTACATGCCAAGTCAAAGGATTATACAACTCCAGGATCATTCTTCGATTTCTCTTTCACCTCAAGTTTTTCACAAGATATTAAAGATGCCAGAGTTGACTCTTACTTTCAAAGGTGAATATTGTAGAGAATTCTTGAAGAAACATAAAAATGGGCTTGACCTCCTGCCTAATATTTGGAGAATAATGCATCTATCCCAACAGACATAACCAGAATCTAGGTCGAGTCCTTTAAAAACCCTTATCAATAAATTACATATCTTTTTTCTAGGTTGAGGGGTCAGGAAAGAATTGCTTCTATCTCTCGCATGATTTTATATATTATGTATTTTATAGTGCAAGAACAAACCATTTTTTATTGGGGAAATCGATTTCTATCAAAATCTCGTCCCAATTATCACACTATAAAAAGGAAAGAAAATTCTTTATGACCTCTTATCTGATATTTTATATTGTGCATTGTTGTCAATTACCAAAATTAACCATAAGTAAGAGGGTGAATTGCAAAACATATCCAATTACCTTTTGGTATCAGGTACTATGGAGACATAAGACCCCTTTGTTTTTCTATGAAGTTTATAATAGTTTTATTTCAATCTTCCAAAGACTGTTGTTGGGTGAAAACACTTCAAGGATATATGACCAAGCTTCCATATGTTTAGAGAAAAAAGAAACAATAGAACAAATGGAGAATCACAGTTTCATAAGGATATTTTTCTCGAAAGAGAATCCTTCTTTTCTCCCGTATCATGTATCAGAAAAACTATTTATTATAGAGGTGGCAAGACAACATAACTTCTGGCTACATTTTTTTTATGAAAAAAGGAAAAAACAATTTATTCCCCTATCATTGCAGATTGAAGAGTTCATGTTTAGAAATATAAATAAAATTGACGAATTTGCAAATCATTTCAACAATGTGAATTTAAAGTATGCTAAAAAGATCAAAGTTTTTGATCCGAAAAAAGTCTTTGTGGGACATATGATTTCAGTGGGTTTCAGTAAATCTTTCATTCAAACTATATTGAACAAAGAAGAAGAAGGTAACAACCAAAGCACTCTTGTACATGATGCTGGCGATATAGAAACATTACTTAGCATTAATGATTTTTATAAGTAAAGGGGAAAAGGTCCCAATGAAAGAAGTGCTCAATTTCCAGTTGTTACTCCCAAGAATACTACATCTAGGAGCAATGCTCTAACGGCCCACCCAGTTGAAAAGGTTGTCAACATTAGTTCTAGTGGAGGGGGAGAGAAGAATCCCCCCCCTGGGAAAATTGAGAGTTCACACAAGCTCCCTGTGAGAAAGAAGAGGAAAAATTTAGTGCAAGAGGAAGAAGATAATCTTATAGAAAATGACATCCAAAGATTTTCTTGGGAGGATATGGAACTAGAAGTAGATATTGAGAAAATATTTCCTGCAACGGAACAACCGAAAAATCTGGCTTAGCAAAATTGTTTATTGGAAGTCGTTGGAAATGAGATCTTTAGTGAAGAAGAATCCTTCACTTTTCAAAGTATTGTTCTTGATAAAGAATCTAAAATTTTGATTGTAGAAAGAAGTGACCAGAAGAATAAAAAGGGAAAGTCTCGCTTAGAGATCGACCTAAAGGACATGCGACTGTCCCAAATTTCCAAAATCCATAGGTTGACCTGGGATGCTCTTGATGACTCTATTGATGGTTTGGAATTTTAAAATGCTAAATTAAAGGAAAGGATCATAGAATTGGAAACTGCCTTGATGCCTCTTCCAATCCTGACAAGTCCTTTGGCAATGGTTAAACCAACTACACCCAGTATTAAGTTAAAAGGATCTTCTAGTTTACTCACGACAATCCGAAGTTATGTAGATAAAACCATTAAAAAGAGAATGTCATTGATAATAGAAGCATTGGAGGTATCAAAAAACATTGTTTCTTTCGGTTCAAGGGAACATGCTTTTCATGAAGATATCCAAGACGATTTAAAGAATGAAGAAGGATTATACGTTGATATTGTTTCTCCATTTGGGATAAAAGTCTCAAACATGACATAATTGAAAATGAGAGAAGAGCATATGCCTTCTCCAAGTCGAATTAAATAACTAAATACCTGTTGGAAAGAAAAGAACAAGAATTTGAATAACATTGTCCAAGCATGCAATGAAGCCATAGTAAAAATAGAAGAATTATTCAAAAGACTCACATAGATATATATGGCAGGAAGCACTGATGAGGTGCAAGATCCTAAGTTAATTCTCAATTCAATGTTTATGAAAAAACAATAATTTGATGAACAAGTAGAGATATTAAAGAGATTATCGACAAAGAAATTTTATGGCATAATTGAATATAATTAAGAAGAGATAGATAATTGAATGGTTGATTATTCTATGAAAAATAAAGATATTGAGGAGGCAATACATGGCATTTCTCATGACTTAAGAGATTTGGAAGGCAAATTATTTAATATCAAAATCATGCATGAAATAAATGTTGCACCAATGAAAAATTACATTGAAGATTGGTTTAAAAAGACAAATGATAAGTTAACTAAAGAAAGCCAAGAAGCAGCAATTGAGACGGTTTCCATAACCATCAATGAGGAAAATAAAAGGAAAAAAACAAACAATTAAAGGAGAGAGAGACCATCATAGTAAGTTTATGCTGATCACATCTTGTTTTCTTTATCAGGTTTTCATCCAGTTACTCCACTTCTTTGACTAGAAAGGTTTAAATGAAATCTAATAACTCTTTCATGTCTTCTTTCCAAGTCTTTCTATTCTATCATTTCCCACCATCTTCTCTCTATAGCTTACTTCTTGTTTATATTTTCTTTATGGTCCACAATAGCCCCAATCTCAGTCCTAAGGACAAACACATTTAAATTTCAAAGCTTTGTAACAGACTTTATATTTCTTAGAAATTTGAAGAGAACTATTTCAGGATCAGTTTTGACGGTGTTTTATAACTCTGAGTTTTGAGTATAAAATATTTGAGATTGATCTATCATTTTCTTTATTTGAGTTCCACATGTGTTTACTCTATTAAAGTTCTCTTATGTGTGCATACCATTTTCGTTTATTTTTATGTGATCATAAATCTTTAGTTTAACTATGATGTATTTGAGGAAATTTTGCTTATCTTTTTCTAATATGTATATGTGAGGTTCTTGGTCATCTCTCAGGAAATATCTTTAAAAACAAAAAAATTATTTTTCTGCAACCTTTATATTTCTTTGAATATCACGATGAACTTTCTCAAAGTCCTATATTATTTTGAAAATATAGAATTCCAAGAATATATTGAAACAAAGAGGAATACCACCTCTATAAAAACGCAGGGGGATTTTTATCCTTGTGAGGTTGTCATTTCGGTCCTAACAGGTTCAAGCGTCAACATGATGTGTACTATTCAACCTGATCGGGCTAATAACAGTTCCTCAAGAAAAATGCCAATCCATGATACGTCAACAATCTGTCAACCTGGACCATTCTCCATAGGGAGAATGTTTTTCCTAGTAATTTGTTTTGCCACGACCATTATCTGCTTGGAGAATGTTTTTCCATCAACACACTGACTATCCATCTAGATGGAAATTATCTCCAACACTAGTGGTAGTCTCCATGGCAATCCGATAATAGCATACAACTTCTACAATGCCATCCAATAGAACACATCTGTTTCTATTCATAGTAGTATAAAACTACTATCCAGTGGTACACAACCACTCCTAATAGCACACAACTACTAGCCAGTGACACATAGTCACTACCAGTGGATCACATCCACAACAATAACATACAACTACTTTCCAAAGACATACAGTCTCCACAACAATCATATCATTTGATATCAACTTGCATCAATAATGCCATGATATAACTGAGTCATCTGGGCCATTATTCCACTCACATATGTGAGATCTAGAAGAGCATCTGCCCTCGGAAAGCTAAACATCATCCATGGGCTATCTGAACTATTCTTCCCGAACATAGAACAATATTTTCCCCTAATTTCTAAACCTGGACCATTCAACATAACTGGGCCATTCTTCCGACACTAATCACAGTGCAACCTAGAGAAAATGAGTCTGCCCTAGGGAATGATTGTCCATGATTGTTGAACCTAGACCATTCAACCTAACTGGGCCATTCTTTTGGAACTAATCATAGTGCAACTTGGAGAGAATGAGTCTTTCCTAGGGAATGACTGTTCAGACCATTTCTTCCTAGGGAATTATTATCCTTGATTGTTGAACCTGGACCATTCAACCTAACTGGGGCATTCTTTCAAAACTAACCATAGTGAAACCTAGAGAGAATGAGTCTTCCCTAGGGAATGACTGTTTGGATCATTTCGTACGGAAATGAATATCCTGCACCAACCTCCTATATCAGACCATTCTTTGAAATTGATCACAATTGTGAACTTCGAAATAATTACTGCCCAAAGAGGTGGACCATTTTTCTTGACCACTTCTCAGAGTGACTACCAAGAAGAATGACTGTCCTAGACCATTCGCCCACACTGGCCATAAGGGGAATTGTTGTCTATGGTACATCAAGAATCTATCAGACCGTTTTCGTTATGAAAATGACTGTCCGTTCTGGACCATTTTCCAAATTGGAAAATGACAGTCCATCAGAAATCTTGGACCACTTTCCGGACTGGAAAGTGAATACCCAACCTAGACCATTTTCGAAACTAGAAAATGACTGTCCATCAAGAATCTTGGACCACTTTCCGGACTGGAAAGTGACTTCCCAACCTGGACCATTTTCTAAACTGGAAAATGACTGCCCATATATCAATAACATATCAGTTCTCCCTCCCAACCTGTGGAGTAATCACTTCCCTTTCCAATAAGGAAGTCATCTCCACAAGTCTTAGCTTGTCCCTTAAGTATGCAAAATTTTCATCTTGGATAGAAGATTTACCAAAAATATCTTCTATCTGCTCATCAGTGGAGATGTACTGGAAAACTACTTCTCCCCTCTGGACTTTATCACAGAGAAAATAGTACTTGATCTCAATGTGCTTCAATCTATCATGGAACACCGATTTCTCTGAGATCTTCACACAGCTCTGGTTATCACAATATATCATGGTCGAATCCAACACCGATCAAGCACTCCAAAAACCAGCTTACAGAGCCACATTGCTTTCGTACAAGCAATATCACAAGTTGCAATATACTCTGCTTTTGCAGTGTTGAGTGCAACAAACCTTTGTTTCCTGCTAGCCCATGATAGTGTGGCAAGGCTCAAAATGAAACATATCCAAGAAGAACTTCTTATGTTATCTACACTTCCTATCCAATATGAATCGATAAATCCATGCAATTGTATATAACTTAAATGTCCCACGAAGACATTTCAAGTCATTCTCGTGGCTAAGTTCCACCTGGAACTATTTTTCACAAAAAAACAAATATTTGGTTTAGTATTCTCTAAATACATCAACAAACCATTCAATTGTCGATACGGGGATGGTTCTACTGGATCAAAGTCTCTCAACTTCTTTAGATCTGTCATCATGGGAGTTTTCTATGGATTTGCAATCCATTATCTTGGAATTTTGAAGAACTATTTCGATACAATTCCTCTGTCATAGGAAATTTTCACCATGCTTTTGTTGTACATGAGAGGCTCTGCACCAATTTGCTTGAATCCATATGAGGTATTCTTCCATCTGCATTCATAGGTCTCTTTTTGGTATACCTCAAAACCTTGATATTTCTCTACATATGCTTCTTCTTCAATTACATTGTTTGAGAAGAATAGTCTTTGCATCTATTTGATGTAAACTCCAACCCATGGATAATACAAGAGATATAATGGCTCAGGTAGAGGTATATCTGGTTACTATAACAAGTTGTCATCATAGTCTTCTCCCTCCTTCTGGGAGAACCCTCTAGCCCTGAATCTCACCTTTTATCTATCAAATCTTCCATTTATAAGTCTTCACATATTCTTCAATGGACCATATCATTGGGGATTATCTCCCTCCTAATCTTGACTTCATGCCTGAATGAGAAATATCTATAACTTCCATGTTTTTATTTCGATACTGCATGTTTCTAGAATTTTGTAATCAATTCCCTCTATCTGAGAGATTCCATGATTTTGTTTGCTGCATCTCTCTTTTCTTTCTGCAAAGTGTCACAAGCATGTTCTGGTTTCCTTTTGATTACTGACTTGCTCCGAGTCCTTTTAAGTTTGTTTCTATCTGTTCTGATTGTTGCCCATCTAGAATTTGTTGCAAGCATTGTGTCATCCTTACAAAATTCTTCCATAACAACTTCCACAAATATTGTTCATCAAAGGTTTGTCAACATATTTCATAAGGGTACTTGCATGGAACAAGACAAGAAGCAAAATAAAGATCCAAGACAATATGCTTATGATAGGAAGTCGAAACAAGAATAAGGACAAGGATAGGGGAAATTGCTACAAGCCTGGAAAGACATATTCATGATAGCCTTCATGAAATAGCTTGCCTGAGACAACAAGAACAACAATGTTTTCGATACAACATCTTTCATATGAAGGATAGTTTCATAAGAAATATTTCCTAGAGTAGGTTTTAGTTCATATTTGAAAATAATTACACTGAGTAGTATAAGCTACTAAGTACTTACCTAAGTGACAATAATAAAGGTGCCAAAATTGATATGCAAACCTGGAGTCTTTCTATTGTTCCACTTGAATTGCTTTTCTTCTGGGACATGTATCCTTTCTGACTTGTCTCTTAAATTTAAAACAATATGCTTTCTTGACAGAAAATTGAGTTAGAGAATACGATCTCAACCTTATAAGATATTGACTAAAGTTAGCTTATAAATTTGACTAGAAGTTCATAATGACATAACAACCAGAGATATATCAAGTCAAACCCGGAGTGTGTTGTTCTTATGAATGCGCTGAATACCAGATCACTGCTTTGGACAAGATGCCTTGTACATTCTCTGCAAACACACTCATGCTAATTATACAAATTAAAATAACATGTATAGGTACATAACTTTGTTACCCAACTGCAATGGTAAACCTTAGAATGACTTTGTTGGACCAGAGGTTTAAATTCCAGAGAATTGGTAAACCTCATAATGTTCCTTTTAGTAGATCTCTCTTGGGCACATCACACACTTTCTTCRTGCTAGGTCTGATGTCTTCACAACTACTTTTCATTTTGACTTGGTCAAATGTTGACTTTGACCAAAATTCAAACTTGATGTCTTGGCTTGCTGAGAGTACCAGGATGTGCACTAGGTTATCCAGAAATTAGGTCAAGCACTTCACTTAAGGTGCCTCAAAACGAGCGTTAGGGTTTTGTTGTTGCAGTAAAACTTTGACTACAACTGAGCAAATCCTCACAATCTACCTTCTAGTGGTTAGACTGTCCGAAGATAGTGTGGGCCCATAACTTGTTAGAATAATAGGTGTGCTCATTTCTTCGTAGAAAATATAGCAATATTGTCACCCAACCATAGGCCGAAGCCACCCCCGAGCACCTTAACCTTGAAAGATAGAATAATTGTGGAAGAAAACCCTAAAACCAATAGCCAACCAAGGTAGCATACTTCTCTCCAAAGCTATATTACCAAGAAGAGAGTCTAAACCATAACCAAAGAAGAAAGTACAAACCATAACCAAAGACCAAGTTACTACTTCATCAATTGCATCTCTCCTCCAGTTATGCACACCACTTGTCCTTATGTCGTTGTGAGAGTGAGTGTGTCAAATGAGCTCTAATGCCCTCTTATTTATATTCCTCCAAGTGACCTAACTGGGCTGACTTCTACTTCTAGATAATAATAATTTAATATAAATTATTATCTTGAGTCAACTTATCTTCTAAGGTTATTTCCTAACCTTCTAGGGTTTCTCTTGCTTCTCGGAATATTCTAGACTTTTCAAAGGTTATACGTAGAGGTTAATACCTCCCGCAACTACCATAATATCAGTGATGTGGGCCTTCAAATCTTTATTCCCTTGCTTCTTCTTGGATTAGTGTAGGACTTTGTTTTGTGTGGGTTATGTTAAGAAGCGTGTGATATCTGTATTCTCCTTAAAAATCTGCAACATTGCCTGATAATAGGGAATATATTGTGCCAATTTCTCCAACTTTATCATGAAATATGTATGTTCTAAGGGAGTAAAAGGTTTTGTCTCATCTATAGAAACATTTTCATGTGGTGGAGTTGATATTTCATTATCTTGAGAGGTCCTACATCTCACATCACTATCTCCTCCACTTACAGAGGATCGTTCAAACATTGGCCCAAACCTAAAGAAGGATATTTGGGGTCCCTCAACATTGCCAGATCTTTCTAATCCATCTCATTCTGCAACCTGCCAATATCCTTAGTTTCCACTTGTGGTGAAGTGGTGTCAATGGTATTCCCTGCATTGCCATTCGATGCAGCGGTTTCAATAGGGGGCAGTGGGGTGGTTGTGTGCTTCATCCGCTACAACAAATCCCTGTGACTAGCTTCTTTTTTAGCTCCCTTTTTTGCTTCCAATGTTTGTTTTAATGTATTTTTCTCCATTTTTTTGCAAAATTCGACGCTATTTATCGGGATGGAATTATTTTGGGTGTTATTTGCACCGAGAAACACAAGTAGGCGCCAAGTTAGGTGATAATAATGCCAAATTTAGTGCTTTCTTTATCGCCTACTTTAGCGCCAAAGTTAGCACAAAGTGTAGCTTCCAGTTTAGCTTCTACTTTAGCTTCCTGGTTAGCATCCAACTTAGCTTCCTTTTTAGCTTCTAGTTTGGCTTCCTATTTGGCTTCCAATTTAACGCCTATTGTTCCTAAATAGTTAATTTGTTGAGTTGTTGGGGGTTAAGTGGATAGGGGCTTTGGGGATTAGGGGATTTAGGGATTTGGGGTCTAGGGATTAAGGGTTAAGGGATTAGGGGTTAGGTATTTTAATGGTTAATTTCTTAGGGATTATATCTAGTCAAGGGCTTAATGACATCCATTGACCCTACACATAATCTTTGAGATCATCCACGTCTCATTTTCATCATTTGTCATTGCCATATGTATAATATTTGTCGGGACTCTCTTGAAATGTCATGTAACTTCCAATACACCCATCACAAATGTCTTCCACCGACCCTGCACAATGAGCAGTGAATGGGGATAACTTTGAAATTTCTTCAATCTGTGCCTGTAGGCATCAAAATTTGACATGGTTAGATTAGACGCATGCCTTAATTGTATGGGAGGGTTTCAAGATTCAAGGATGTCTGCTGTCCCCACATAATATTTGATATTGTACATGTTTACATCAACGTTCATAATGGACGTCTCATTGTCATCATTCGTCATTTCCATCTGTAGAATATTTGTTGGAAATCTCTTGAAATTTCATGGAACTTCCAATACACCCATCACAAATGTCATCCACCGACCCCGCATAGTGAGTAGTGAATGGGGCCAACGTTGAAATTTCTTCAATATTTGTCTGTATGCGTCGAAATTTGGCATGTTAGACTAGACACATGCCTTGACGGTATGTGAGGGTTTCAAGACTCAAGGATGTCTGATGTACCCACATAATCTTTAAGATCGTCCATGTTTGCATCAACGTTCATCATCCATGTCTCATTGTCATCATTCACCATTCCTTTCTATATAATATTTGTCGTAACTCTCTTGAAATGTCATGGAACTTCCAATACACCCATCCCAAATGTCTTCCACCGACCCCACATAGTGAGCAATGAACGGGGCCAACGTTGAAATTTCTTCAATATGTGCATGTATGCGTCGAAATTTCACATGGTTAGACTAGACAAATGCCTTGATTGTATGGGAGTGTTTCAATACTTAAGGATGTCTAATGTCCCCACATAATCTTTAAGATAGTCCATGTTTGCATCAAAGTTCATAATGGATGTATCATTGTCATCATTCGTCATTTCCATCTACAAAATCTCTTGAAATTTCATGGCACTTACAATATACCCATCACAAATGTCATCCTGCACTGACCTCGAACAATGAGTAATGAATGGGGAAAACCTTGAAATTTCTTCAAATTGTTCCTGTATGCCTCAAAATTTGACATGGTTAGACTAGACACATGCCTTGAAGGTATGGGAGGGTTTCAAGACTCAAGGATGTCTGTTGTCCCCATATAATCTTTGAGATAGTTCATGTTTGCATCAACGTTCATCATGCACGTCTCATTGTCATCATTCGTCATTTCCATCTATAGAATATTTTTTGAAACTCTCTTGAAATTTCATGGAACTTACAATACACTCATAAAAAATGTCATCCACCAACCTCGCAATATGCATAGTGAGAAGTGAATGGGTCCAATGGAAATTTCTCAAACTATGCTTGTATGCGTCGAAATTTAATGTAGTTAGACTAGACACATTCACTGACATTATGGGAAGGTTTCAAGACTCAAGTATGTCAGATGTCCCTATATTTGAGATCATCCATGTTTTCATCAACATTCATCATGGATGTATCATTTAGCATCGTTCATCATTTCCATTTATTATAATATTTAACCGTAACTCTCTTGGAAATGTCCATTTGTATAATATTTGTCGTAACTCTCTTGAAATGTCATGGAACTTCCAATACACCCATCACAAATGTCATCCACCAACCTCGCATAGTGAGCAGTGAATGGATACAACATTGAAATTTCTTCAAACTATGCATGTATGCATCGAAATTTGATGTGGTTAGACTAGACACATGCCTTAACGGTATGGGAGGGTTTCAAGACTCAAGGATTTCTGATTTCCCCACATAATATTTGATATCATTGAGTATGTTTGCATCAACGTTCATCATGGATGTATCATTGTCATCATTGGTTATTTCCATTTGTAGAATCTTTGTCGGAACTCTCTTGAAATTTCATGGAACTTCTAATACACCCATTACAAATGTCTTCCACCGACCCCGCATAGTGAGCAGTGAATGGGGCCAACATTGAAATTTCTTCAATTTGTGCCTGTATGCATCAAAATTTGACATGGTTAGACTAGACACATGCCTTGACGGTGTGGGAGGGTTTCAAGGCTCAAGTATGTATGATGTCCCACCATAACCTTTGAGATCGTCCACGTTTGCATCAATGTTCATCATGCACGCCGATCTCATTGTAATCATTTGTCATTCCATTCTATATAATGTTTGTCGGAAATCTCTTGAAATGTCTTGGAACTTCCAACACGCCCTTCACCAATGTCATCCACCGACCTCGCACAGTGAGTGGTGAATGGGGCCAATGTTGAAATTTATTCGAATTGTGACTGTATGCGTCGAAATTTGACATGGTTAGACTAGAAACATGTCTTGACGGTATGGGAGGGTTTCAAGACTCAAGTATGTATGATGTACCCACATAATCTTCAAGATCGTCCACGTTTTCATCAATGTTCATCATGCATGTCGATCCCACTGTTATCATTCGTCATTCCCTTCTATAGAATATTTGTTGGAAATATCTTGAAATGTCTTGGAACTTCCAACATGCCCATCACTAATGTCATCCACCAACCCCGCATAATGAGCAGTGAATAGATCAAATGTTGAAATTTCTTCAAAATGAGACTGTATGCGTTGAAATTTTACATGTTTAGACTAGGCACATGCCTTGGCGGTATGGGAGGGTTTTAAGACTCATGGGAATCATTCTCTTCATCATTGTCATCATTATGGTTGTCATTTCCATCATCATCGTCATCGTATTCATCATGACCCAATTTTTCCATCCATGACAACAAAGATCAAACCCAACATACCCATCTTTACAGCGAAACCCAATGAAGATCCCAATTTCCATGTATTTGTCTTTTTCTTGTGGCATTCTTCGAGATGATTAAACCATTATTCTATTAATTTGAGACACCCCAAAAGAATTTTATAGGGTCCAACGTGTAAGTGATTTAATTGCCAATGGGTTAGGCATCATATCGGGTGAAGGGCTTAATGACATCCATCGACCCTACATGGTTAGCAATGAATGAGGCCATCATTTAAATTTGTCCAAACTATGTTTGTATGCGTTGAAATTTGACACGGTTATACTAGACACATGCCTTGATGGTATGGGAGGGTTTCAAAACTCAAGGATTTCTATTGTCCCCACATAATCTTCGATATCGTCCATGTTTCAAGGGGTTAGGGGTTAGATGGTATAAAGTTTAAGGTCTTAGGCTTGGGCTTAGTGAAATATTTCAATTTGTTTTAAAATATAAATTAATGAACAAACTTTGGATACATTTAGCCTAATGGTTTGGATTTATATTGTTTTACATATATGATATATGAAATTATATTTTTTAACGATTGCATATTTAATGTATTGTTATTGAATAGGTTCTTAATCCTAGTTCAGTTCGAGTCTAATCAATAACCTGACAACACCTGTAAACCATTATCAACCAATAAATGACCAGTAACCATGCTAACTCTTATCCAAGTAATCCTAATTTTTTTGCCAACAATTCATAGAAAAGATTGAACACTTTAAGGATATTGCAATAGGTAATTTGTATTGACACAAATAATACTGAAGCATTTCAAAGTTTGGGCCATAAGAATCAACATTTTTAAAACATAGATTGCAAATAATTTTGAAAATTTATAAGTCTTGGTCATCAAAATCATTGTCTGCAACAATGTCATCCAGTGTATCATAGTCAATGTTCATATGTTCTTTCAAGTATTTAATATTATCATCATCCTTGTTGTTTGTGGAGCCTGATTATCTTTGTGTTTCATAGGTCTTTGTTTTCATCCATTTTTATACCCCATGAATAATGTACACCCCGAAATACTGTACACCCATCCACGTGGGCGAGGGTTTGGGGGGGGGGCTTGCCCCCCCTACGGGGTTCGAGGGCGAAGCCCCTGAAGGAAAAATTTCCTTGTAAATGTATATTTTAATTTCATAGTAAATATGGACCATTCATTATAAGGTCGTTGATTTGACGATAGAAGTTATGTTGGGGTTTTTTTCTCTAGAAGGAAACCCTCTTTTATGAGGGAAATGTATTGCGGCTATGCATCATTGTGAATATTGTATTCTGAGAGAGGAGACCGTGAGAGAAAGAATAGGAAATTACAACAACTGTGTTGTAGGTTGTATTGCTTCATTTGTTGGATAATAAAAAGGAAGGACCTGGAAATTTCTCTGGTGGACGTAGCCCACACTAGGTGAACCACGTATATCTGTGTCTCTATTGTATTGTGTATCTTCTGTGTTTTATTTCCACATTTCTTTTTATTTTAATTCTTCGCGGTCCTGTTTTTATAACAATCCTCATCTTGACCTTCATCATATTCATCATCATTGAGTTTGACTGTAGGCCATCTATATTGTTATCGGATGTATTTGGATCATCATTTTCTATACCATCCATATTGTTGTCTTCCATAGCATCATCTAACTCTGAATTGTTGTCTTCTTGTGCCTGAACATAACCATCTTCAACATCATCATGGATGTCAATTTCTTTGATGTTTTATAATCCCTCTCTCTCATTTTGTTGGCCATAATTGTTTTGCTTAGTATCCATTAATGCATCGTCACATACATGCCTTAATCTTGGATCATAATGTATGACGAATATCCATTTCGGGTCCAAAATGTCTTCATAGAAAAATACCTGGACATGAACAACATACATATATTAGATGCATTTTATAAAAAAAATATTGATTAATAAACACATATATTATCACAATAAAGTATGAATTAATAGATTAATGATCACTACTGCTTATTATTTGAGTTAAAGAAATGCATGCTCACAATGAATTGGTAGAACATAAGGCTCCTCATCCTCTAGTAATCTATAGAAAACAATCCACTATGGGTATCATGTCTTCGTGTCCTCTCAAATGCTTCATACCATCTACACTTAAACATACAACATTTAAAAGAGCGGTAATCCAACTCAATAATTTCTTGGATTTTTCCCAACATATTGTAGATTCCCTTCAATAATATTCTTATATTTTGAGCTTGATCGACTGGATTGCTTGAAATCAACCATGATGCCACAATCAAATGATCGTCTCTTTACATATGCACTTTCTACACGATAATGTCGTCCATATTCCCACATTGCATGATATTTCCTCGCCTGTGAAAGATCATTTATTTCATTGAAAACAAATATAATGATGAATATTAAAATAGTTAATAGTGTCAAAATTGTAAGGACACGACATTTTGTAAAATTCCAACTTTGCCTTTCTTTCACATCCTCTACACATGTTGATTTCATCTTCTGTTATGTTTGAATCTATACATGCATCTTCTATTTGATTTTGAATTTGTTTAGTAACCCATTCTAGTGTGCAATATTTTCCCCATTCCCCAAGCAGATCAATAGGAAGTGGAGTATTCCTTGGGTTGGATCTGTTAAACTGTCTACTTGCTTCTAACACTTCTTCTCTATTTCTATCATACAAATTGATCCATTTTTTCATAAAGTCCATGTGTTACAGAATGAAATTATCGAGTATAACACTTTTGTCTACACCTATTACATGTCAACATGTTTATTTCAAACTCCAAATGTTATGTTGTTAATTTGACAAATAAATTACAGAGAAAATTAATGATTGCAATAAAACCAACCACAATGATCATGAATTTACTTACTAATTTCTACTTGAACACCATTAGATTGTGTTTTTTCTCCATCAATAATATCTGATGTTGGTTATTCATCCCATAAGCATGGCCCATCTTCAAAATACTTACCAAGGAATTCACATAGGAAGAAAAGTGCTTCATTCAATACATACCCTTAAGCCATACAACCCTCTCGATGTGCCTTTTGTCGGACATATATTTTTTGATTTTTCATATACCTCTCAAAGAAAGACATCCACCTCGTTGATACGACACCCGCCAATTCAATGTCATCGACTAGGTGTATAAGTAAATGGACTTGTAGGTACATGAAACTTGTAGGGAGATCCTTCTCAAATACACATACAATTTCTCCAATTTCCTTCTTCCATTTTGGTACTTCACATTCGTGGATCTCCTTGGAGGTCACACACCTAATATACAAATAGTAAATTAGTATGAACCTTTAGTGAAAAATTAAAATGGAATACAATATCTCTATGTCTCTCACACATGAACATTTCATACCACTTACCTTGTAAATGTTGATAATCGATTTATGGAATTCCTTAAGTCAACGGTAAGACATGAATCCCCCCCTAATTTCCAATGGCATGATATGCTATCAAACACATTTATAAAAGGTCATTAGTAATTTTTCTCACACAACAAAATATCAAAATATATTTAGTACTTAATCAATGTTACCAGTAAAACTTAAATGATAATATATAATACATTCATAAAACTATGAAAATCATGTGTTTTAAATCTTGCGATATGTCCATCAACTGTAAAATATTTATCCAATCATGAACCATATCCAGTAGGTTTCCTTATTGAACGGATGAACTTTTTTAGTTGGTCTAGCTCCTTTTTTTTTTCAAAATCCATGGAGCTTCTGCATATGTTTCATTTTCTATGTTTGGCCGCAAATGTCTTCTATTAATTTTGGTATGCGAAAGATCGATATCTCTCCTCAAAGACAATATGTCCTTCTCTTTTCTTGATATATGTCAAAATATAGAATTTGGGACATTTTTGAAGATGTGCATAGGATCTAATAGGTGAGATATTAATAGATCCTTCCAGTAAGGGAGCTCATAAAATATTGATTTCCTCTTCATTCCTTCTGGTATATTAACTACAACTTGTTTTGGTTCTTCAATTGAATCACCCCGGTTAGAAAAATCCTCCCAAGCTTTCATTTCAACATCTTCATACTTCTTAATCCAATCACCTGGACCCATAATCATGGGAAGGCCTCTATTTTCAAATTTTCCATCAAATTGATTCTTCGTATGATTTCTAAACTTATGATATGGTGGTAGAAAAACCATGTTGTTTGCATAAATAAATTTATGTAGTCTTTAGAATATGACCCTTGAAATTGATATGCACATCTTGGGCATGCAAATATCCCCTTTGTTTGAAGCCCTGCAATTCAATAAGTAATGTTAATAGCATCAAAATAATAGTATAAAAGTAAGTATGAAAGTTGGGATGAAAATAAATTATGAATGTGAATACATAAATATTTTATCTTACCAGAACAAACACCAAGTCCTGGGAAATCGTGAGTAGTCCAACATATCACACCATACAACATGAAGTACCTATTTGATGGAGGACGTGATATGCCATACATTCTTATTCCTTTCCATAGTCATTGCATCTCATCAATAAAAGGCACAATATGGACATCCATGTTTTTAACTTGATGTTTTCCTGGAACAATGAGAGTCAGCATACAATGCTCCTTTCTAACACTCATCCATGGGGGAATATTGTATACTATCAATCTGACTAGCCAAAAACTATAATTTGAGCTCAGGAAAGAGAATGGGCACACTCCATTGATTTCAAGACCAAACCTAATACTATGTGGTTCATCTTTGAATTTACTTGGCCATTTTTCCTCTATTTGTTTTATTTCTTTGGAGTCGTTTGGAATTCACATTATTCCATATTTACTCATGTTCTTTGCATTCCAGTCCATCAATTGTGCAAGTGACTTGCAATGAAACATTTGTTGAAGTCTAGGTATAATTGGCATGTGACATAAAACCTTCTTTGGAACTGGAGGACCTTGTACATCTATACAATATCTCTTCTCTTTGCATACAGGGCAATCTACCTTGTTTTGATATTCATATTTGTATAAAATGCAATCATTTTTACATGAATGAATTTGCTTATATTCAATCCCCAACTCAACCAACAATTGATGTGCTTCTTTGCAAGTTGATGGAAACACATTCTCTTCAGGGAATATTTTAGTTTTTAGTGCCCTGTAAGATTGCTAGAGATTAAATCAATTGAATGTTTGACTTATGATGAACATGTTTGATATGCCAATCTATACTAGAACTGCCTATATACAATATATGGTTTTAAAATACCCTTAAATAAATATAAACGAAGTTGATGAATGTTTACGAATTACGTACACCAAATGACAATGCAAAGTAATAAATACATTTCAACTCACTTTAGTAGGGWAGTGAATCCTTTGTTCAACCAACCAAATAGTGACTTGATTTCTAATAATATCAATGTGCATGCAAGTTTTGAGGTTCTACTTGCACTCGATCTGAGCACGTGTGTCTTCACAGCTTGCTTGATTGAGTCTTTTAGGTTGTTATCATCAAGATTACATTGGTGGTAATTACCCCTTCTACCCGCATTATTGTCAACCATATGATCATTATCTTCATCATTGTTTCCATCCCCAAATAAACCTGTAAGCATTTCATTCAATCCTTCTTCATGCACTGCATTTTCACTATCATCATCATCATTAAAGCTATGCGGCATGCCATAAATGTATGTTAATCTCATTATCTCTTCAAATTTAACAGTTGGTAGTATTCTCTTCAATGTTGTTCTTTTCGCCTTGGTATCGTTTAAAGGATGATTTGGATCATCTCGTCCAAATCTTAATAACACAGTTGATATTGGGTATTAGTAGGTGTATCATCAATATTTTCTAACTATCAACAAACACACACATTATTTAATGTTTGAAAACAATTGGATAAATCATAATTGTATCAATTTCAAATAAATGCAATCAAATATGTCTTAACCAATAAAAATATAGAATGTATGAACACATATACATCAATTGAATAACGAAAAAATATTTTATAGACTACTTTTTTATACAATAATTTAAAATAAAACACAATTTTGACAACATAGTTTATAAAATGTCAATCCACATTCATTGATTATTCTTTGGTTTTCTTCCTTTAAGAACATCCTTAGGGAGACCATGTTCTTCCCTTTTCTTTCACGCGGGAGTGCATTTTAAGTAGGGGTAGTTAATCAATAACTCATCCCCAATGGCAATGTCCATAATAGCCTCAACCATTATCAATCTATCAACCTCTCTTTCCATAACTCCATATTTATCATTTATAACTTCAACAAATTGACAATTCAGTGTTACAGTAGGGTCCCTTCCCTTACTACTATTTATAAAACCTGCAATATTTTTGTGTGTGTATGCAAGTCCATCTATATACATAAGATGGCCTCTATTCATTTCTTTTCCACTTTCCAATTGGAGACAATGTGTATACATATCCTAATTTAGACCATATGTTAACATGCTAGGCTTATATTCTATTATCCTTCTCCATTAATCACCATTGTAATATGATGGACCATAATATGGCACTAATCTCCTAGTGGTTTGTTGTGAATTGTTTCTATGTTTATATCCCACATGGACATTTTGGAAAATAATGAGGCATATATTTTCTCCATGAATATTGGAGGGTCGTATCATGTAGTTGTATCCCCAAAATTGAAACACCTCATACACTCTAGGTAGTTGTTGATCATTGGGCCAAG
>SNQJ01S0034930.1:54011-100902 GCA_010110895.2 Picea sitchensis
TATATATATATATATATATATAGGGACATGAGACTGACCAGGAGAAAGAGGCCTTGGATTTGATAATGGGGATGGAGGCCATTAAAAAACTTGACGGTGTAGACTTGAAAACATTTGCAAGATACATAGAAAAATTATCCGCTAACACCCCTAAATCATTGCAAGAAAATCAACCTTGTCAAAGAGAATCAATTAATTCCCCAACCACACCTGGATCAAGCAAAAGATCAAGGAGGAAATCATTGACGATAAACTCTAAGAATTCATAACAGAGAGTGGATGCCTCCAATTTTGAAGCCACTCTTAGGACCCAAACTTCTTCCACCACGCCATGTTTTGGATCTTGCATTGGTACCTATGATACAAGGATAGAATACAACATGGTTTCAGGAGAAATCCGAATGTTAGATGCTGGGAAGGGTTTTGTGAATAGGTTGAAGGAATCATACCTTCAACGGTTCAAAGACCATCTTCGTTTGTCATTCTCAAAGAGACCAATGCACCTGCAGAAAGTTGTAATTCACGACATGGAGTCTGAATTTGGTGTAGGTTGGTCAGTAAAAAAGCTGAAAAGACAAATGTCTTAGAATTGCAAGAGATTCAGGGGAAACCAAACAAAGAAGATAAAAAAACTCTCAATCGAGCAAAGGCTCAAAAAAATACCAATTGATGTCAGTTTAAATGTATGGAAAAAACTTGTAAAATCATATGAGAAATCGAATGCACGGGGGAAGTATGGTGAGGAGAGTACCCAGGTATTTGAATTTTCTCATAATATTATATCAAATTTATTAAACTATTTTTATATTTTATTTGTGCATATTTAAGATGACTTAGTGTATGTTTCAGGACAAGGCCTCCAAATATAGGCTTGAAAAACTCTGTGCCACGTATCACAGTGTCGAAAAAGGTCTACATGTCTTGATATGCACGTTTGTAAGTATATTTATTATGTGAAATGATTTTTATTTTTTTCCGAGAAAAAATTAAATGATTACACATTTATTAGTTTAACTAGTCCATGTGCCATGTTTTAACAGGAGGACAAATATGGTCGACATCAAACACATTTTGAAAAATAAATGTTACAAAACAAAAAGTGGACCGAATTTGTAATCTAGATGTTGAACGAGGTATCAATAGTACTGAAGGATCCCTTGCCTTGTTTTTTCCCTAGTTTTTGTTAATGGCTCCCTGTTTGGGCATCCTTTCCCTTTATTTCCTTTGAATTTTATGAACTTGTGGAATGTTTCATGCAATTTATGGAGTTTGGAAATACTAACCCTTGTTTTTTGGCTCTTGATAACAAACATAGTTTCCCTATCAGGGATTTTCCCCTTCCGTTTAATTTATTTATATTTCCATACTATTTGGATAAGTTGGATTCTCATCCAACATTCATAGGGCCTTCTCTCCCTTGGATCATAAATTGGATGTGAATAGTTAAAAATGGCGGTAACCATTTTTAACTAGGAACCAAGAAGAGGAAAAAAAACCAGGAACAAGGGAGAAGAAATAAACACCTTCGAAAATTGTGACCAAATCATGACCAAGTTGACTTGCCCAAATCGTGACAGAAGGTATTTCCCCTAGCTTTCTTAAAATGTCAAGTAGAGGGAACGAAGCAAAATATAGCCACAATGAGTTAATTCATTGTCAATTTATAGATTTCTAATTGTCTCACTTTTTTTTTTTTTAGCTTTTTATTCAAAAATTTAAAACAAAAATATTATTTTATATATCTAGGGACATGAGACTAACCAGGAGAAAGAGGCCTTGGCTTTGATATTGGGGATGGAGGCCGTTAAAAAAATTTGACGGTGTAGACTTGAAAGCACTTGCAAGATACATAGAAAAATGATTCGCTAACACCTCTGAATCATTGCAAGAAAAATCAACCCTGTCAAAGGGAATCGATTGACTCCCCAACCACTCTTGGATCAAGAAAAAGATCAATGAGGAAATCATTGATGATAACCTCTAAGAATTTGGAACATAGAGCGGAGACCTCCAATTCTGAAGCCACTCTTGGGACCCAAACTTCTTCCACCAAGCCATGTTTTGGATCTTGCATTGGTACTTATGATACAAGGATAGAATACGACATTGTTTCAGGTGAAATCCGAATGTCAAATGATGGGAAGGGTTTTTTGAAAAGGTTGAAGGAATCATGCCTTCAACGGTTCAAAGACCATCTCCATTTGTCGTTCTCAAAAATACCAATGCACCTGTAGAAAGTTGTAATTCATGACATGGAGTATGAATTTGGCATAGGATGGTCAGTAAAAAAGGTGAAAAGACAAATGTCTCAGAATTGCAAGAGATTCAGGTGCAACCAAACAAAGAAGATTAAAAAACTCTCACCCGAGCAAAGGCTCAAAAAAAGGTCAATTGATGTCAGTTTAAAAGTATGGGAAAAACTTGTAAAATAATATGAGAAGTCGGATGCATAGAGGAATTCCAGTGAGCAGAGTACTGAGGTATTTGAATTTGCTCATAATATTATATCAAATTTCTTAAACAATTTTTATATTTTATTTGTGCATAGTTAAATTGACTTTGTGTATGTTTCAGGACAAGGCCTCCAAAGATAGGCTTGAAAAACTACGTTTCATGCATCACAATGTCCGAAAAAGTCTACATGCCTTGATATGCACGTTTGTAAGTATATTTATTACATGAAATGCTATTTTTTTTTATTTCCTAGAAAAAAGTAAATGATTACATATTTATTAGTTTAACTAGTCCATGTGCCATGTTTTGACAGGAGGACAAATATGGTTGACATCCTACACATTTTGAAAAAGAAATGTTACAAAACAAAAAAGTGGACCGAATTTTTAATCTGGGTGGAGAACGAGGTATCAATAATACTGAAGGATCCCTTGCCTTGTTTTTTCCCTAGTTTTTGTTAATGGCTCTACATTTGAGAATCCTTTCCCTTTATTTCCTTTGAATTTTATGAACTGTGGAATGTTCCATGAAATTTATGGAGTTTGGAAATACTAACCCGTGTTTTGTGGCTCTTGATAACAAACATAGTTTTCCTAGTAGGGATTTGCCCCTTCTGTTTAATTTATTTATATTTTCATACTATTTGGATAAGTTGGATTCTCATCCAACATTCATAGGGCCTTCTCTCCCTTGGATCACGAATTGGATGTGAATAGTTAAAAATGGTGGTAACCATGCTTTGATTATATAGGGAATTTATTTTTTTAAATGTGGAGGAAAAATGGAGCACACAAAACTTGAACTTTCATGTTACTCTACCCTATGATGTTTTTTTGAAGGAGCTTTAACCTTGTATGGTGGTTTTTTCTTCCGTCCCATATCTTTTTCCAACTTGAATTTAATTGTGTTAATTGGTATCCTCCTTTACACGTGTCCCTTACCAACATTGACTTGTTTCATTAAGCTAGTCGTTCCAGTGAGAGTCTCACCATACACCTTTATCAGAGGGCACCACAAAAGGTTAACAAAGAGTGTTGACATTGACTACCTAGTTTGATATGTAGGCCATATCAATTTTATTAAATTAGTCTAATGGAGTGCCCCTTGACTTGAGTTATCCTTGTTCATTATTAATAGAATTGGCTCTCAATAGTCTAGAGTCTCCTTGATGGGTCTCATGTGTGATTGCTTCCTATTGAACCTATCACACCACCCACATAATAGGGTGTTTTTTGAAAAATCCAATGAATTTTCCCATTCAAACACTTTACATTTTTATATAAATTTAATTGCTTCTTTTAGTTTAGTATTATTTTACTTGCTTTGAGCCCTCAACTCCTCTGACTAGGAGCTCTTCCCTCTCTTTATGGGCACTCTTGTCTGAATTTATATTGATTTTTTATGTTTCACAAGAGAATCTATCGAAAAATACAAGATCTTTGAAACAACTCAATCAAAGATCCAAACATGTCCTTAAATGTCATCCTCTTTTCAATATGAGAGATGGAATGATTCTTCATTGAATCAATGATGATTTTCTTTTCCTTGGCCTTGTTATGGCGAGCATCTGATTATGTTGGATTGACAAGTTTCAAAACCACTTTCACGACATTCTCTCAAAGATTGGCTTCCTCCATAAGAATTTGTAACCTAAGCTTCTAAAGAGAAAAATTGGAAGCTCATTCTAACGTGTCACACCCTCTAATATTGAGAGTCATCTTACACATTCTGAATTGATCCTAAAATGAAAAATCAACAATAAATGAAGTATACACTACCTTTCAAAGGGTATTAGCGCTTCTCCCAAGAAAACTTCATATATATGTATAGGAAACAAAGTTCAAGTACGTATTTTTGGCTTCTTACTATAGGCCAGTACAACCCTCCAAGCTCTCCAAACCCTAGCCAAGTAAAAACACAAAAACCCTAGCTCCAACGAAGAGAGTCCAATAAGATAATATCTCACTAACATGTCCTCCTTGGCCTCATGTTGTTGGGTATTTTTAATATTCTTTGCCTCGGGAAATGTGTCACAGTTTTTCCTCGTTTTTCATGTACCTCAATTTTTGGTTTCATTGTTGGGCGGTTTTTCAACACAAGGTTTTTGTCAATGGTTTTCTATTTACGATTAAGGAATTAGGGTTGTTGATTAATCAAGGTCAATTGATTAGGGTTTTGGATTCCACTGGATCCTATATGTATATTGTATTGTAAACAATGTATCACAATTAATGAATATAGAATAAGTTGGTTTTCCCAGTTTGGTCCAAGGGAAATATCTTTGTGT
The DNA here is from genome assembly GCA_010110895.2 of Picea sitchensis. Taxonomy (NCBI): domain Eukaryota; kingdom Viridiplantae; phylum Streptophyta; class Pinopsida; order Pinales; family Pinaceae; genus Picea; species Picea sitchensis. Next base: position 58,753 of record SNQJ01S0034930.1, read on the forward strand.
AATGTACAACCCTAGGGTTTTTCATGAAAACCTAACTCCTTACCTCCTTACAGTAGAAACCCTAACACCCTATACTTCAAGAATGCTCAAGAAACCCTAGTGCCTAAAACAAGTGAAAAAGTAAAAAATAGAATGAATAAAGGAGAAAAAGAGACTAATGTTTCTCCTCCTACATCTCTAACTCAATTGTAAATCAGAATAAGCATAAGATTATAAATTATTTCATAATATCCAATGTATAACTCACAAGAACAAACCCAAGAATCTCACAAGAGAAAGCTCCCAACAATGGACATGTTCTTTAAACATCATAACTTCTCCTAGGTATTCCTTGTGAACACCAGTGTCTTACTCCAAGAAGACAAGTACAAAGAAAATAACACAATGATGATGAAAATTATGAAAGAACTATCTCATTCCTTTACATATAGAGAGTTAATGAAGGCCAACAATATGAAAGTGGGCCTAAAACCTTACAACCAACCTACTACAAACAAGAAAGCCCACACATGTGAAGAACTCCTCGTACAGGTGACATATTTCAAGTGCCAAGGTGATGATGATCCACAATAAAATCTCTAAGACAAGAGAACTCCTCACCCAAGGTCCAAAACTCCTCATCCAAGGTCCAATACTCCTCCAAGGGATCCAATCATATGATCTCTCTTCAAATCAATGTGCCATTTTTGGGTCCACCCGCCTACAGGTCCACTCCCTGAACCTAAGCTAGCATAAGTCAAGTACAAGCCTCTATGTAAGAGATCGAAGTAGCCCCATGTTTCTTAGATGTCAATGCCCTTCCATGGAATGCCAAATTCTCCTAAGACAATTTTGGATAGCTTAAACTTCATATGTATGTATAGGAGATGAAGTTCAAGTACATACTTTTGGCTTCTTACTATAGGCTAGTACAACCCAATAAGGGTTCTCATAGCCTACCCAAGGGTCTACCCAATTCTTACACTCTCTCCATTACCCATTGTCCACACTAGCCAATTACATACCAAGGGAAAATACTAACAAAATTCGTTTCAGACAAAAGGAACATTATTTATATACTTGTTTTGAATTCTTATCCCTTCTACCAAAGAGTGAGGTTCAATATATTTAAGGACAACCATTTGTTTCCATAGTTTTTCTTGGGTAATTAATGAGTATCCATATGATTTTTGTAGCCAAAGATCGTCCAAAGAAATGAATTTGTTTGAGATTCTATCCACCCTCGCCCTTTGGATTTTCTAATCCTTTCCATTTTACCAATGGTATACCCTCTTTCTTATTCTTGCATGTCCATAAAAACTTAAAGCATTTCCTTATGATCTTCTCAAGAACTCTTACAAGGATGGAAGGAAAAGTGTACGATTATATATGGATTGCCTCCAATACCAACTTGACTAATTTCAACCTACCTCTTCTTGATAACCACCTGTTACACTATAAATTAATCCTCTTTTCAACTTTTTCAATTAGCTAATTCCAATCTTGAATTCCATGGCCATTTTGCATTCATATAGAAACATGGGTATCGTATCCCTGTTTGAAAATCAATTTTTTGAAAATGAAATTATTGAAGCAATAACCTCTCTTGATCCTTCTCAATAACATTGAAATAAGAGACTTGAACATATTAATATCCTTACTAGTGGTTGTATTATACAAATTTAGAATCTCCCTTAATTTAGAGGCTTCCCTCAAGGATCCATCATAGCACAAAACGACATTATCAACAAACAAAAGATAAGTTAGAAACTAACTCCTACTAACCTTGACTCCTCTAATAGTCCATGTTCTTTTGGCTTCTAGGATCGCTCTAGTTAAACCATTTGATATAAGCATGAAGAGTAACGGAAATAAGGGGCAATGTTGTCTTAGGCCTCATGTTGGAGTAATGGACCTTGATGTTGAGACCCTTCTTGTGAGTGTGATTGAGTGTGATTTATGTTGAGAACCTTGATGTTGAGAAACTTGATGTTGAGAAACTTGATGTTAGGTGTGATTGAGTGTGACCCTTCTTGTTCTACCACTATTTCATTGTGAATTTGTTGTCCACTAAAGAACCCAAACTGATAATTTTTTCTCAACCTTGGAAGCTATCGACTTTGTTATTATATTATATATACAATTATAGAGTGAAATGGGTATGAAGTCATCAAATGTTGATGGGTTTCCTTCTTTGGGATAATATCTATGAATGTGAAATTTAAAAGAACATGGTATCTTTCCAGTGTTCATGGACCCTTCCACAATTCTTATCAGATCTTCTTATCTCAATTCATAAAACCCAATAAAAAAACTCCATTGTCCATCCATCATGACTCGATATATTGTCCTTTTGAAAAGAAGCCATGTCAAATTTTAAATCCTCCTTTGAAACCTCTTCTAGTAATAAATCATTGGATTCTTCACTAGCAAACCTAGGAAAGTAGGTGACAAGCTTTAGAATGTTTACTGAATTATCCCTTTAAGGTGATTTATACAAATTTTGGAAATGTGAAATCCCTAATTCTACAATTTCCTAAAAATTTTCGAATTTACTCCCATCAAGATTTGGCATCTCCCACATTTTGTTAATGTTTTTCCAATGAGTAGAAAAATTATGAAATAACTTAGAGTTTTCATCCCCACTAGCTAGCCAAATGACTCTACTCTGGTATGCACCACTAAGATTATTTTATTGCCAATAACTCCCTCCTATTTTTTCCTTAAGCCCTTAAGTGGGATTTGGACTCTTCTATAAATTTTTCTATCATTTGCAAAGAAATATGAAATCTCTGTTTCCACAGAGACTAAGCCTTGATCAAGATTTTTAAATTTGTTATAGGACAAGTTGCTTGCCGCCATCTTGAATTTTTTTAGACTAGATACAAACTAAAATTGGTACAGTCTCTCATGGCCCCATCATATTTTTTCCATTCAACATTCACCAATTCAATAAACCCTTGATCCTCAAGCAATATAGGATTAAATTTGAATGCACTTGCAAGCTTGTTATCTTATTTTTCTATGTGCAAGATTATTGAGAGATTATCCTATTATCTGTTTGACTCTACCCAAGATCCAATTATTTCTTCATTAAACATGATATTGTTTGACACTAAAAACTCATAAAACCTTTTGGAAAATGCATCATCTCCTACTTTTTTTTTAATTTTTCCATGTAACCACAATCTTAATGGGTTCTAAATCAACTATCATTGTCTCCTCCTACTTGTGAATAAAAAATCTAGCTAGCGGATCAACCCTGACCATTGGTTCACAAATTTCGGATCTTATAAATGTAAATTTGAGATCCCCTCCTATTGTCACTCTTTCATTTTTAACAAAAAAATTTGAAAGAAATGATTCCCAAAATTGAACCATATCTTCATAAGGTACATAAACATTGGTCACTAAGTAGAGTCTCCCCAACTCTAGTGAGAAGAGTTATGCTCCTATGACTAATACAAGAAATGAAAAATTCTCAATTCTAAATAATCTCTTTCTCCATCTAGTGATCATCCCCCCATATCTCCCTATAGAATCTACATAAAGAAACTCCCATTCTTTCATAAATTTGGATAAATCCAAAAATGTCATTTTCCCTCCATCTTTGTCTCTTAAATCAATATTATATCAGGTTTATGAATTTCCACCAATCTTCCTAGATCATTGTTTTTTGGGGCATTTCTCAAAACCCTTAAGTAAAGTGGATAACATAATCACTAGTGAAATTTTCCAAGGGATCACCTTTCTCTAAGGGCCCTTACAATGGTTTTTTCCCCCCTTTTGGACCCCTTTCAATTCCTTATCCTATGCATGACTAAGGAAGGATTTTCTCCTCATATCCCCTCGGGATTCGACTCTCTCTACTTTAGAATTGATTCCTCCTTTGACCTCTAACTCCTCCACCACGATTTCCTCTTTCTTATACATGAGTTGGTAGGAAAGATATATTCGTGCAAGTTGAAACCTATTTTGAAGAGGAAGTTAAGATATCAGATAAGGGTAATTAGCCCCCCCTAGAAATTGGAATAATATTAAGGACATCAAGGAAATTTTATTTTTGATTTTTTAAAGAAGTTTTAAAACCTTGTCTCCCTAGTCCAGAACCTTTCTCCCCCCTACCTCAACCACAAAAATTTTAGGGTTCCAAGATATTATCCCCCAAATGAGGCCAGTATTCCTTATGAAGCTTAAGGGGATTAAACTCATTAGTCGCGTCCTAAATTGAGGGATTATTAATGACTTTAAACCTAATATTGAAGATATTTGTGGATGTCCTGCATTTAGAATCATTTTACCAACATATGCTTCATATCCTATGGCCCTTGAACTATCTCCATAGGCTAAAGGTGGATCTAAACATTTTCATCTCCCCCTACCATAGCTCAAGGATCCTCCTTTGAATAATTCCAAGTTTGTTAGCTCTATCATCTCCTTCTCATTGATTCCTATAACATTTCCCAACTCTTCTTTTAAATAAAATCTCATCTTAGTGCTCAACCCATACCCACTCCTAGCCTCCAAAGAAATGAGATATTGAGAAAAATTCTTATTGCAAACCCCCTTGTGAACTTCAAAAAGTAATCTTTGGCTAAATGAACATATTCATGGCACCTTGTGCACTGAAAGGGAACATTCACATAGTCCAAAGTATGAGTATAGTTCCACCTATGAACTTTGATATCGATGGCCTCTAGAAGTGTCTCCCTTAAGTCCATCTCCACCAATATTTGAGCCACCATTTTGAAATCATCACCTATAAAATTTCATCCATCTCTAAAAAATTTCCCAAGTTATCCCCTATAGCCTTTAATATCTATAAGGGCCAAAATTCTAGGGGTCGTCTAAGTATTTTCACCCAAACATGATGAGTCTTGCTTACTTACCTCCTTGGATCGAAGCTCACAGTCCACTTTTTAGGGGATAGAACTAAGAACCAAAAAACCAACTAGCATTCAAAAATGTTGTTGCATCATCCACCAACTGAAATTTGAAACCCATCCAACCTATGATCATAACATGATCATATATATGTATAGGAGATTAATAATTCCAAGTTTTTTACCTCTATCATCTCCTTCTCATTGATTCTTATAACATCTTCCAATTCTTGTTTCAAATAAAATCTCATCCTACTAATCAACCCATACCAACTCCTAGCCTAAAAAGAAATGAGATATTGAGAAAAATTCTTATTCCAAACCCCCTTGTGAACTTCAAAAAGTAATATTTACCTAAATGAACATATGTATGGTGTTAGCATTGAAAGTCACACTATGAATACTAAAGTGTAAGCTCATCACCCATCAGTAGGTTAAAGATATTTTTTATGATAAGGTAGAAAATGGATGAAAACTCAGGAAAATAGTGTAAATCACAGTTGATTAAGAAGAGAGCAATCCTACTTTTAAGAGGCTCAAAAGACAACTTAAAAAGGCAAGGGATGAATTTGATGAATTGAAGAAGGAGGATTTAGTTTCAAAGAAGAATCTTAAGGGACTCATGGAAATGTATCATGAAACTATTGACAAAGCCATATTTATAGCCAAAAGGTTTTGACCCCTCCACAGGAAGCTCATAAAACTCTACAACCATAACATAGCTCACCAGGCACAAATCAGAGAACTAAAGATAGAACTTCAGCCTTTCAAAGATGACTTAGCTAAGAGAAATCTAGATATGTTGGCTAAAGTTGCTACCAGGAGGAGCTCTAGAGTTAGAAAATGAAGAAGTTGAACACCTTAACCCATATCAGTTTTGATAGTTTCATGTTTTTTGTATTTTGCAATTTTGAGGATGGTCATGCTTGAGAAATCATGTTTATCTACTCAGGTGTTATCTTCTAATTCATATATCATGATCATATGTTATTAAAACAATTGGTGGCACTGGAGATATTTTTTGGAATACTTTAAGGAGTTTTCAAATGAAATAAGCAGCTATAGGAAAGTTCACAGTGCTTGGCGCTGCAAACTTTCTTATACATATAGGCGCTGCGAACTCAGGTTTTGGAGTTTTGAAGGGAGGAATAGTTGTCAGGTGTCAGAGATCGATGCAAGCTAGTTGTATGATGGTCATTTATGATTTGGGAGGCCACCTTCCAAAGGGAGAAGGGCTCAAAGGGACACTTCATTAGCCATAAAGAAGATGTCGAAGACATTGCCAACATTAGCCTAAATTTTAGCATTTTGTTGTTTTCTGTTATCCACCTATTTCCACACCACTTTTAGGGCACATGGATCCTATGATAAGGTTTTTATTCAAATCATAGTGCTATCACTAACAGTATAGGTTATAAAAACACTATTGTAAGTCTGATAGAGGGTTTGAATGGTCTAAGAGAGGACTCACTTTTGATATTGTGTTATTTTTACAGAAATACCTTCTCTTTTATGTATCAGACTTAAGATTCTCTGGATAATGAAAATCAATTCTTTTTCCTATCATCTTTTTGTCTTCTAATTATGATCACAGTCCAGTGAAATATTCATTTGACTGATTTATATCTTGCTGCAATAGAGGATATGTTGTAGTGTTGTTTACAGATATATCATAATTAATCTCTTTGATTATAAGAATTTCTTGTTTTAGAGAGTTCAGATTTATATGTTTTTCATATTGCCTGATGTAGTTGATAGACATTTCACTTCCTTCTTATTAAGTCTTCCACCTACTCATCCTTTTTCTAAAACCTTGATCAAAGTTATTCAGAGCCTTATTTGCTAAGTGGAAATTATGTGAAGTTGTGATTTACACTATTTTCCTGAGTTTTCATCCATTTGCTACCTTATCATTAAACATATCTTTAATCTATTGATGGGTGTTGAGCTTACACTTTATCAGTCAAAGTGTAACTTTTAGTGCTAACATTCTTGGCGTGGTTGTCGAGGAACAGATTCAATACTTTTCCCTGGGTTGTACAACAAAGAAAATATTGATTCTGAGGTGCACAGTGATCAGTAAACTGAAGACTGTAGATTTCACCTGGAGAATCCATTTTTTCAGTTGTGTCTCCCAAAGGTAGACACATGAGGTCCACTCCACATTTACCTTTGGTTACACCTGAAGCTGACCCAGAAAAGATCATCAAGAAAGGAAAGGATTCACAAGTAGCCTCTTCATTTATTTTCTCAGGTACTGTTGGGAACTTACCTGGCTCTATTTTTCAAACACCATTAGTTATATCTAGAATTTCTAAATTACCTACTATTGAAGCTTCTGAAGATTTAAAACTAGGAGAATTTCCTATTGAATACTCATCTTTTTCTCCTCAGTTGAAAGAAGAGATTCTTGAGAATTTTGATGTTCTTGCATCCCCTAAGATTTTAAATTGGTTTAGGCTTGAGAGTCTAGAGGACTTCCCCGTCCTAGGTTCTCCCTCTCCTCATTCTTTCAAATTTGTTGTGACCAAATAAGAAGGAACCCCTGTCCCTCTTGATTTTCCTATCAAATCACCTCCCACTTCCCCTAGGACTCATAATCTTCCTCTTCCTAATCCAATGGCAGGTGCAAACCCTCCTCAAAATAGGACGGATTCCATTGTGGCTGTTAGGTATGCTCCTCTAGTGCTGCCTCAGCCTATGCAAATTTTCCCATTAGGATATTACCTAAATTATATGCCTAAGTTCACAGGAGAAGATGACATAACTGTAGAGGAACACCTTGCAACTTTTTATAGCTATGCTGATAATCTTAATATTGAGAATGAGGATGTGTAGATGAGAGTTTTTGTACAAAGCCTTGATGGTGAAGCCAAAAAATGGTTTAGGGGTTTACCTCCTGGATCAATTGTTGGGATTGAAGCCCTTGATGATGCCTTTTTATGGCATTGGGGGGACAAGAAGGACTTTTTTTATTATATCACTAAATTTGGTGATCTCAAAAGAAGAGAAGGTGAATCAGTATGAAACTTTTCCAAAAGTTTCAACAAAATGTATAATAAAATTCCTACAGAGATCAAACCTACTGAAACCTCTGCCAAAATAACCTATGCTAGTGCCTTTGATCCTGAGTTTTGTCTTCTGTTGAGAGAGAGAAGATCTACTTCACTAGCTCATATGCAAGATGCCTCCCTAGAAGTGGAATCAAACATATTGGTTGCAGATAAATTAAGAGGCAAATATGATAGGGATAGGAGGAAACAAAAGGTAGAAGCTTCCACCTCTGATGCTTCAACAAGTAACCCTCAGGTGGATGAATTGACCAATATAGTCAAATCTGTTTCTGCAAAAATGGAAAAAATGAAATTAGAGGGGAGACAAGATAAAAGAAACAATTTCATAAGACAAAATAATGCTCCTCAAATTCTTCAAAGAGATCAGAGGAACAAAGATGATCAAAAGGTTCAGATTCCTCTTCAAAACAATCTGGTTGATGATGAAGCAGGAGAAGATGAGGACACTAATCAAGAAATTCACTCTGTAGGAGACACATCTACTTCCCCTCACCTAACTCAATCTTCTTATGAAGAATCCCTGATGAACAACCAACTAAATGAGTTAAGCAAGGGAAAAAAAGGAAATGAAGAACAAAATAATCAACCTATGGTTAAAGCCCCTATCCAAGAAGTAAAAGAAATTTTGAAATCCCCATCTTCTTTTAACTTTGAAAATGAAATTCAGAAGATTAAAATTCCAGTCCCATTCTTAAAATTGATAAAGAATGAAGATTTCAAGAAGTCCATTTCTAAAATGATGCAGTCTAATTTTTCTTCCCATTCAACAGATTCAGTGAATTTGCAAGATGAAAAACCTGCAGTGATATTGGGGCCCTTGGTAGAATATAGGGATGACTCCTCCCCTCCTTTTTATACCTCATTGAATGTACATGACAAGATCTTACCCAACTTATTTATGGACTCAGGTGCATCCCATAACTTAATGCCTAAATCTGTAATGGATGAATTGGGTCTAGAGATCACCAAAGCATATCATGATCTATATTCTTTTGACTCAAGGAAAGTGAAATTCCTTGGGGTGATTAAAGATTTGGTTGTTACCCTTTTTCAATTTCCCATAAGAGTATAGTGATGGATATAGTTGTTGTGGATGTTCCCCCTAAGTTTGGAATGTTATTGGCTAAATCATGGATTAAGATATTGGGAGGAACATTGCAGATGGACCTCTCCTATGCCACAATACCTGTCTTTGGGGGTGAACATAGAAGGTTGTATATAGAAGCACAACTGGCTTATATTATCAGTGACGAAAGTAACCCCACCAACCATCCTGTTTATGTTGTGGACATGATTGATTTGGGATCTATCATTATGCGGTTCATTGATCTTCCTCATCCACCTTTGGAAATAAGAAAGCCATCACCAATAGCAGGTGAAACAGTAAAACAAGGTGCTCAAATTTGGAAAATGTTTTTTAATGGGGAATCTTCTAAAGATAGTGTTGGTGTTGGAGTCGTTTTCATTTCCCCCTCTCAATAAGTCATAACTCTGTCTTTCAAGTTAGAATTTGAGACCACAAATAACATTATTGAATATGAGGCTCTAGTTTTGGGGTTGAGGGTTGCTAAAGATATGAAGATCGAGGAATTATCAGTTTTTGGAGATGCAGAGCTGATTGTACATAAGATCAAATATATATCAAGAAAGTCATCCAAGGTTGAGGACCTACATAAATGAGGTATGGGATTTGATTGATAATTTCTTCCTAGATTTCAATATATCCTTTGTWYCTAGAGAAGAGAATACATTGGATGACTCCCTAGTTGTTTCTRMTAGCAACTTTAAAGTTCCACTACCACCTAAACTAAAGTATGATGTTGAAGTAAAATATAGGCCTTCCATACCTGACAATGTTAAACATTGGAAGGTTTTTGAAGATGATCTTGAGATAAAAAGGTTTCTGGAWACAGTGGAAGAATTTTCTACACTTCACATTGATCAAGATATAGATGACGAAAACAATCATCATGCTGATAAAATCCTAAATAAAATTGTAGACCACAAGATTGTACAATTGCCTAGTAATCATATCCCCAAGGGTTTGGTTCCTTTAGAGAGATTATTTGATAGTAATGATGTGGTTTTCAAAGTAAGAGGTTCAAATGCATATGTTGCTTTGACCGAATGCAATCTAGGTATCGATGAAAATCCCAAGTATGTCAAGTTGTCTAGTAGTCTGTCAGAAAAACAAAGAAATGAGTATATCAAACTGCTAAAGGAATTTGTTGATGTTGTTTCTTGGAAGTATGATGATTTGCAAACTTATGACACAATCATTATTGAACACAAAATACCTTTGAAGAATGATACTAAACCATTTAGATAGAAACTAAGGCAGATCAATCCAATGTTGTTTCCCATCACGGAGAAGGAGATCAAAAAATTTCTTGATGCTCAAATCATCATACCTTTGAGCTATTCTGAGTGGATAGCTAATCTTGTCCCTGTTAGGAAAAATAATGGAGAAATCGAACTTTGTGTTGATTTCAGAAATTTAAACAGGTGTTCTAAGAAAGATAATTACCCCTTGCCTAAGATGGAACATATTTTTCAAAGGGTGACAAGCTCATCAAGGATGTCTATGATTGGTGGATTTTCAGGCTACAATCTCATTTATGTTTTTCCTGAAGACAAGGAGAAGCCATCATTTTATCACTCCTTGGGGTACATTCATGTATGCCAAGATTCCCTTTGGTCTCATGAATGCAGGGGAAACCTTTCAACATGCAATTGATATTGCTTTTATCGGAGAAAAGGATAAGTTTGTGGTGATATACTTGGATGACATGAAAGTGTTTTCAAAATTTGATGAAGAGCACTATCAACATTTGAAGAAGGTGTTCCTAAAATGAAGAAAATTTGGATTGTCACTCAATCCCAAGAAGTCTCTCTTTGCTATGAAGTAAGGTAAGATGTTGGAACATATTGTCTCGGATGAAGGGTTAAAAAATGACCCAAGTAGAGTATAGGCCATCAAGACTTTGTCTCTCCCTGGGGCCAAGAAAGAGATCTAGTCCTTCCTGGGTAAGATAAACTTCTTGAGAAGATTTATTTCTAATTTTGTTGAGTTGGTTAAGTTTATCACATCCATGCTGAGAAAGGGAAATGAGGTAAAATGGACACTTGAAGCTAGAAATTCGTTTGATCAAATTAAACAAGTACTAAATGAGGCACCTTTTCTTATCAACCTTGATTATTTAAAATAATTTCTGAAATTTTATTTCACCTCACATGACACATTGGTTGTTGTCTTCCTTCATAAAAACTCAGATGGGATGGAGAAACCTATTTATTTTTTCAGTAGGGCTTTGAGAGATGTTGAAATCAAGTATGACATCATGGAGAAGCAAGCTTATGTTTTGGTCAAATCCCTCAAGGCTTTCAGAGTGTATGTTCTGCATTCTAGAACTATTGCTTATGTCTCTTCAACTTCTGTTAAATAAATTTTAATTTAGCCTGACATAGATGGAAAGAAAAGTAAGTGGATTGCCAAAATCCTGGAATTTGATCTTGAGATGAAACCAACCAAGTTGGTGAAAGGGAAAGGTTTAGCTAGATTGTTAGTTGAATCAAACTATAAGGCACTTGGGGTTAATTTCATGAATGCATATTCTGTATATCAGCAGACTGATATTGCTAGCAACAACTCACATATCAACCCCAAATTGGCAGAGTGTAGTTGGTACAAGGACCTCATTCATTTATTGCAAACATTGCGGCCCCCTGCTAGACTTGAGAAGACTAAGGTGAGGGATTTAAAGATCAAAGCAATCGGATATTGCATTATTGATCATGTTTTGTATTGGAAGGATCTTGTAGGGGTTCTTTTAAGATACTTGGACCCAGATGAGGCAAAGAAAACCATGATTGATTTTCATGATAGCCTATGTGGAGGCCATCATTCTTGGAGGACCAAAACATATAAAATACTCAGAGTTGGGTACTTTTGGCCTAGTTTATTCACTGATGTCTGTACAAATATTAGGGCTTGTGATAAATGTTAGAAATTCTCAGGCAAGCAAAACCTAAAATCTTTGCCTCTGATGCCCATAATGGTATATGGTCTTTTCCAACAACAGGGATTAGATTTCATTGGAGAAATCCATCCAAATTCAAGTGGCCAACATCGTTGGATCCTGACTGCCATTGATTATTTCACCAAGTGGATCAAAGCCATTCCTACATCAAATGCAACACATAAAGTAGTCATTAGTTTCCTGGAAGACATTTTGTCAAGGTTTGGATGTCCTAACAAGATTATGACTGATAATGTTGCAGCTTTTAAAGTTGAACCTCTGGTCAAGTTTTATGAAAAGTTTGGGATCCAACTTATTCATTCTACTCCTTATTACCCTCAAGGTAATGGCTTGGAAAAATCCTCCAACAAAAGTCTAGTAAATATCATTAGAAAACTATTTAAGAATAACAAAAAGTCTTGGGATTCAAAGCTGAAGTTTTCTCAATGGGAAGATAGAGTAACCACCAAGAGATCAATTGGTACTACTCCATTTCAGTTGGTCTATGGAACTGAGGATGTTTTTCTCAACTTGCATTACCTATGGAAAATTTTCTTCAAGACCAAAAAGGATAGCCAGATGATATGATCACGAGGATGCATCAGCTAGTGGAAGTAAAACAAACCAGGGAGAAACTCTTTGATAAAGAACACATCCATTAGTAGAAGATCAAGAAATATTTTGACAAGAAGGTAAAGAAAGAAGATTTCCATCTGGGAGACCTGGTGCACAAATGGGATGCACAAAGACAAGACAAGGGAAAACATGGTAAATTCAAAGCCTTGTGGATTGGTCCTTTCAAAATTTCAGAAGTTTTGCGAAATAACACTTTCAAATTGCAGAGCTTAGAAGATACTGGATTTTCTGGTGGCCCAGTTAATGGGCATTTTCTGAAGAAATACTTTTTTGAAAGCCATTGGTGGCTTTCCTTTCATTGTAAATATTAGTTTTAGCTTGTTTTGTTTTTTTTAAATAATGATCCCATAGCCCAATGGATGCGGCACTAAAAATGCATGTTCTTGGCAGCTCACATGGAGCATGCCATCCCCTGTGGAGCCAAATGTTATCACATAGAATTGCAAGGGTCAAAAATCATTTTATTTTTTATTTTTAGTCATAGGTTTTCATTAAGTTTTAGGTTTTTATGTCCCTTTGCTATAGTCATTTTTCAATTTTTGATGTAAATAAGCTAAGGTTAGTTTTGGATTTGGTCTAGAGTCCTTGGGTTATGCCTTTTCTATCATAACAAGTCGTATAAAGCTTCATGAGTCACATATTTCAAATTCTCCATCATCACCCTGACATGTCACCTCCTCCATGTTGTACATAGACCCCTCCTTTTGTCACCTTTACTCATTTAGTTGTCTTTTCAATTTTGATTTGTACGCTGCCAACTCACTAGGAGAGTTCATGGTGCATTCAAAGGTACGCCATGCATTCATTGCCATCATTGCATTTATGGATCATGTCAAAGAAGATTTCCTTATTTTTAGAGATGATATTTTAAACAAATGTCCAAGGATTATGTCATAAAGGATTCTATTTGTTTTCTCCAAGTGTGCAAATCATATTTGAGCTCGGCATTGTGAACCTGGTGCTACAAACAAGCGCTACGAACTTGACGTTGCTAACTTGTTGAAGAGGAAAGTTGGAGGTTGAGATACTTGCATACATTCTTGTTCAAATTTAACGACATCAACAACAAACACAAGTCCATCAAGTAGTCCATGAATATTTATACGTTGTCTAAAGGATGAAGGAGAGGTTTCTGTTGTCTTCACCCCTCGGCGTTGTGAACTCTGTTATTNTTGCATACATTCTTGTTCAAATTTAACGACATCAACAACAAACACAAGTCCATCAAGTAGTCCATGAATATTTATACGTTGTCTAAAGGATGAAGGAGAGGTTTCTGTTGTCTTCACCCCTCGGCGTTGTGAACTCTGTTATTCTATTTTTGACTAATTTCAAATCCATTTAATTCATGCCCTAAACCCTACCCATCAAACCTCATCACCTTTAACACCTCATCCAACCTTCTCACTACTTAGAATTCATTTTCTCCTCTGGTATTTCCCAACACTGCAATCCCCCTGTTCTGGCGCTGTGAACCTTTTGTTGCGAACCCCCTATTATAGTTTTGGTGAAGATCCTTCCTCCACATACTTGGCGAGCTCAATTTCAAAGGAGTGACTCTACACTTAATACCGATTGGATTTTGGTTGATCAACTGTTAGATTAGATTTAAGATTACAGACATTGTTCATGCTACTAAAGGATATTAGTATTTTCATAAAATCCATATTTCAAGAAGAGAATTCACAGGTGTCTTTTTATTATTGTAAAGTCCACCAGTGGACTATCTTTATATATTATGTTTGAAGACTACCTCTCTCATCCTTGAATGTGCATAAAGTGAATTGTGTAGAAATCATGTACTCGGTCATCCTATGGAAAACATTTTGTTATCAAAACCCTAGTATCTTATAGCCCTGTTTTCATACATCCACATGTTATTACAATTCACAAAAAACATTTCTCAATATCAATCATGGACAACCCACAACATAAGAAGACTCATAAGGGAGGTGAAATAGTAAGTACAGAGCCTTATGATATGCATMTTTTTTATTCTAAACCCTTGATCAGAGAGGCTTTCCAGAGGGTAGGTTGTATCAAATTTTGTCAAGAATTGCAGAGGGAGCACCTAGAGGTGGCTAGGGAATTTGCATTAAATTTCAATGGGACCAAARCCATGGTTGGAATATTGGAGTTTGAAGTTTCAGAATTTTCCATCTCTGCTGTAATAGAGATACCTAACACTGGAGAAAAGTGTTTCAAGGCTATGACACTAAATGCCTCTTTCTCCAAGGAGTTCCTCAAACCAAAATACCAGGAAGACAATATGTCCAAAGGGGTACCCAGAAATCATATGCTTGAAGGTTTTAATAAAATGTTGAAGGTGATTCAGAGGTATTTTACCTGTGAAAGAAGATTTAACATGGTATATCAATACCATATCAAATTGTTGTTACACTTCATAGGGAACAAAGTTATTAAACTCCCTTTTTATTTGTTCATAAGTATTGGTAAGATGGCTCATAGATTTCATGCCAAATCCAAGCAACTGGACACTAATGTTTTCCACTTAGGTATTATCAAAATGCTAGTGATGGAAGAATTGAGAAAGACAAAAACACACTGGGAAACATTCATCACTTCTTCACAGTTTCAACTGAAAGTTTCCCCCACTCCACAGTCCAAGATTCAAATCCTTATTTCTGATGCGAAGACTGTGTATTCAGAGGTGAGAAAGAAGAGAAAAAGTACTATGACTATTAAAGTTGATAGAGACCAAAAGGGATATGAAGAAGGAGGACCTTCATAGTATTCATAGAGGGAAGCTTAACCCATGCCAAATCCCACTCCAATGAAGGTTCTTTCAAGAAAACCCATAGGCCTAACATGAAGAAAGTTAGTGTTTCCTTTACCTAGTGCAACTGACAAGGTCAAAGCTAGGAGGCCTCTTACCAGAGAAGAAACCAAGCAATAAATCCTTGTGAAGGATGATGCAGTAGGATTTTCAACCCAGAGGAAAGGTAAATCCATAGTTGTTGAAAAGCTTGTTGAAATTGTNAGTGCAACTGACAAGGTCAAAGCTAGGAGGCCTCTTACCAGAGAAGAAACCAAGCAATAAATCCTTGTGAAGGATGATGCAGTAGGATTTTCAACCCAGAGGAAAGGTAAATCCATAGTTGTTGAAAAGCTTGTTGAAATTGTTGACATCACTACTGATCAAGAAGAGGAAAGGGCTGAAGTTGATGAATTGAAGAAGGAGGAGTTGGTTTCAATGAAGAATCTTAAGGGACTCATGGAAATTTATCATGAAACTATTGACAAAGCCATATTTATAGCCAAAAGGTTTCGATCCCTCCACATGCAGATCACAAACCTCTATAGACATAACAAAGATCACCAGGCACAAATCAGAGAACTAAAGATAGAACTGCGACCTTTCAAAGAGGTCTTAGCTAAGAGAAATTTAGATATTTTGGATAAAGTTTCTGCCAGGAGCAGCTCCGGAGTTAGAAAATGAAGAAGTTGAACACCTTAACCCATATTAGTTTTGACAATTTCTTGTTTTTTGTATTTTGCAATTTTGAGGATGGTCATGCTTGATAAATCATGTTTAGCTACTGGGGTGTTATATTCTAAGTCATATATCATGATCATATGTTATTATAACAATTGGTGGCACTGCAGATAGTTTTTGGAATATTTTAAGGCGTTTTCAAACGAAATAAGCATCTACAAGAAATTTCATAGCGCTTGGCACTGCGAACTGGCTTATACAGACAAGCACTGCGAACTCATATTTTGGATTTTTGAAGGGAGGAATAGTTGCCAGGTGTCAGAGATCGATGCAAGCTAGTTTTATGTTGGTCAGTTATGAGTTGGGAGGCCACCTTCCAAAGGTATAATTTCTCAAAGGGACACTTCATCGATGTTGAAGACATTGCCAACATTAGCCTAAATTTTAACATTTTGTTGTTTTTTGTTATCCACTTGTTTCCACACCACTTTTGGCACAAACATCCTATGATAAGGTTTTTATTCGAATTTTAGTGTTGTCACTGATAGTATAGGTTATAAAAACACTATTGTAAGTCTGATAGAGGGTTCAAATGGTTTGAGAGAGGACTCACTTTTGATACTGTGTTATTTTTACATAAATACCTTCTCTTTTATGTATCAGACTTAAGATTCTCTGGATAATGAAAATCAATTCTTTTTCCTATCATCTTTTTGTCTTCTAATTCTAATCACAGTACAGTGAAAGATTCATTTGACTGATTTATAGCTTCTTTCAATAGAGGATATGTTGTGGTGTTGTTTACAGATATATTAGAATTCATCTCTTTGATTATAAGAATTTATTGTTTCAGAGAGTTCTTCTTTATATGTTTGTCATACTGCCTGATGTAGTTGATAGACATTTCACTTCCTTCTTATTAAGTCTTCCACCTACTCATCCTTTTTCTAAAACTCTGATCAAATTTATTCAGAGCCTTATTTGTTGGTGCAAATTATGTGAAGTAAGCTATGATTTACACTCTTTTCCTGAGTTTTCATCCATTTGCTACCTTATCATAAAACACATATTTAACCTATTGATGGGTGTTGATCTTACAATTTAGCAGTCAAAGTGTGACTTTCAGTGCTAACATATGGCACCTTGTGCACTGAAAGGGCACATTCACATAGTCCAAAGTCTAAGTATAGTTCCACCTATGAACTTTGATATTGATGGGCTCTAGAATTGCCTCCCTTAAGTCCATCTCCACCAATATTTGAGCCACATTTTGAAATCATCATCTATAAAAATTTCATCCATCTCTAAGAAATTTCCCAAGTTATCCCTTATATCCTTTAATTTCTTTAAGGGCCATAATTTTAGGGGTAGTCCAAGTATTTTCACCCAAACATGATGACTCTTTCTTTCTTACCTCCTTGGATAGAAGCAAGTAGTCCACGTTTTTAGGGATATAACTAAGAACCCCAAAACCAACTAACATTCAAAAAAATTGTTGCATCATCCACCAACTAAAAATTGAAACTTATCCAACCTATGATCATAACATGATCATATATATGTATAGGATATGAAGTTCAAGTACACACTTTTTTCTTCTTACTATAATCCAATACATCGTTCCAATCTCTCCAAAACCCTAGCTAGGGAAAAACACAAAAACGCTAGCTCCAACAAAGAGACTCCAATAAGATAAGATAACACTAACAAGTCCTCCTTGGCCTCATGCAAGGCATATCCTTTTCTCTTCCTCCTCATTAGGTACAACCCTAGGGTTTGTCATGAAAACCTAACTCCTTACCTCCTTAGAGTAGAAACTCTAACACCTTAGACTTCAAGAATTCTCAAGAAACCCTAGTGCCTGAAACGAGTGAAAAAAGTAAAAAATAGAATGAATAAAGGAGAAAAAGATACTAATGTTGCTCCTCCAACATCTCTAAATCAATCATAAATAAGAATAAGCATAATATTATCAATTATGTCATCATCTTCAATGTATAACTCACAAGAACAAACCCAAGCATATTACAAGAGCAAGCTCCCAACAAGGACATGTTCTTTAAACATCATAACTTATCCTAGGTTTTCCTCATGAACACCATTGTCTTACTCCAAGAAGACAAGTACAAAGAAAATAACATAATGATGATACATCGACAATTCCTCAATCTAAGTTTCTGATTTTTTTTTATGCCCAGTTGCAAGACGCATCCCAAACCATTTTGCGGACTCTTGGCCAATTCCTCCGCAGGGTATAAAAACCTAACGGGGCAACAATTTTTAGTTCAATGAGATGTTGCAAGCTTGTTTAGGAATGGACTAGGTGACCACATTGTCCATCGCTCCTGAGGCACGGTTTCATAAATTGGACCCCTTAATCCAAATGTTGCATCACTTCTTACTGGGCGAAACCCTATTTCTTGAAATCAATGAATAAAGCAAACTTTGAGGCATGGGACCCGAGAGTGAGGGGTGTTCTGGCTGAAATCGTATGCCAAGAATCCAATGGAGTTGATGGCTCCTCAATCTGAGTCTTGGTTTTTGTTTTATGCCTAGTTGCAAGTTGCATCCCAAACCATTCCAGAGACTCTTGGCCAATTCCTCCTCAGGGCATAAAAACATAATGGAGCAACATTTTTGAGACTTTTCATCCTTTATATACCAAGGTGTCTCTTGAGAGACTTGTTAAGGGTTTTTTATAGCAAGGGGGAGACCGAGGTTCAATCCATTCCCCTAATATCCTGCAAAACATAACCTTTGGAGGTAAATTTGAAAAGTGAAAACATAAAAAAGGTGAAAAAGTGAGTCCTTTTAGAAAACGTAGAAAACTTATTTTTATTTCCTTTGAGGAGGGAATACTTTTTTCTATGGTCATTTTTCAAAGAAAAAAAAAATATTTTCCTTTTCTCAAGGGCCCTCACATTCTGTGTACCTTAGTCAGACACTTTGCAACATATTGATAGTTGCATAATGTGTGTGTGTGTATATTTATTTGGTTTACATCCAAACTCGATGGTCTTGATGAAGAATATGCATAGTTTCCCCTTTGTAAATGCCATGAAGAAGAAGAGTTTCTTCATGAAAAAAAAGATTTTTTTTGGAAATGTTGTGAGAAGAAGGTTGTTTCTTTACAAACTGCTAATAATAAACTTTGCTTCCTTGTAGGATATTAATGCCAATCATTGTGTTGATATTTCTTCATTGCAGGGTACTTATTGCTCAACGTCATGAGTAGTTTTGCTTCTTTGCAAGATGTTAATATCATGATTCATAAGCAATTACTTCTTTACAATAATAATACCTAACTCCATGACAAAGTTACTTTTCTATAGATAAGATTACCAATCTCCATGAGCATGATTTTTCATTGCAAGGAACTAACATCCAGTGTCATAATGAGGTTAATTCATTGCAGGACTCTATTACCCACTGTTGTGAGGAGGTTGTTTCCCTATAGAAAGAAAATGCAAACTCTTTGATGAGTATCAAGCTTGGAGAGTGATTATGATCTCCTACTTCCACAATTGGTCGAGAAGGAAAAGTCCATCTAGAATACATGGCACCTCAATAATATCCTTGTACACTAAGTCACGGGACACAAGGAAATCAAAATAGAGTTCCTAACATGTGTTTAGCATGTGTTAGATATGTCTTAACATGTCTGTGTCTGACAAGTGGGATATAGACATGGAGGCCTTGAGGGGTGTGCCCTGTTACTTAGCTTGTACAAGAAGTATTAAAGGTCATTTCAAGGATTACATTAGAAATTTGCAAACTTGTATTTCTTCTACTTCCAAAAGGTACAATGAAAAAGTGACAGCTAGGCATTTAGTATTACTATTATGAAAATGACATTGGAACTTGTATTTCAAACAATGAATGTTGAATTTGGGGAGAAGGAAGAATCACTTGATTCTTTGCCAGACGATATTCAATACTTCTCAGAGACACTTCTTATTTCTTTTGACGTATCTCTTCTAATACTAGTGGCTGATATGAACAATATTATACTAACTATGGTGAATTATGGTAGGATGAAGACATACTTGAAAATTTGCAAGAGGATATTTGGCCCTCTTTTATTACGCATTGTTAGCTACTCATGAGTAGATCACCTTCACCTAATTTTGAGAAGCATACTAGAGGCATTGTTTTTTACTTGCATTGACAAATGGGTTACATAGTGGTGGAATTGGTAAGCATGTACATGGTATTGTCACTTCAATTGAGCTTGAAATGAGACTAATTAGAGTAGGCCTTGGATATTTTGAGACTACATCACTAAATGCAATTCAACCCAATTCTTCTACTACCATTGATTTACAAGAATTAAAATTTGAACCACCCGAGCCTTATACCCCTTTTGATTTTCTAGAACTAGAATTTACACCATACAACCATTGATCTAAAGGAACTAGAACTTGCACCATTTGTTTCTATTTCTATTGATTCCTAGGGACAAGAACCTACACCATATAGTTCTAATACCATTATAAATCAATTAGATTCTTCACCATCAACATCTTAGCCATATTGGCATCCCAATCATAATGATAGGAGACACTCTCACTCTCCATCCAAGTATCGACACTATTTTAGCCACACATCTTGGTATGATATCATCCTTTCTTACAAACCGACAGTTGAGAAGCATAGATGGAAGAATTTTGGATTTGTACCCATTATTAAGACTATGTATGGATGGGTTGATGATTGGTCATGGAAACATTTGAGTTCTTGTTTGAGGATTTGTTGTTGACTGGTTTCCTCAACTATACAACTGTATAGTTCTTATTGCATGTGAACTTTTTTGATGATTGCTTGGTCGTAATAACATCCTCTTATTGACATATTTTTTATGGTAACCTTTTTTTTCATGGTGGAAGAAGATTTTATGATAGTAAGACCATCTTGGTGCATGTGGTGTTTGGAGCACTTATTGAGCCTTTGACCCTCTTACCTAAAAGGCCCTTGGTCAAGTCCCTTGTTTTTTTGGGGTGGGTGGGGAATACCTCACATAGAATCCATTTGGCCAAGCTATCACACTATGAGAGGTGTATTTATTCCATCAAAGTCACCCAGGACATGCACGTCACTTCATTCTCTCCCAGTCGAGGGGTATTGAACTTGGGTCTTTGCGTTGATACAAGCTTGATTATCTCGTTGCATGCTGCTAGACCACACTCCCATGGGAAAGTTTCTCGGTTTGCTTGGTTGGCTCATTCTTGTTGATATTAAACACTCTTTCCATAATAGCATCTTTGTTGGATCACTTTCAGCTTCAACATATTCTCCTTTTCCAGTGTGATTGTATTTTATTCAAGATTGTTCTTTGAAAACATTGTGGTATTAAACTCCCCAACTCTAATCACTTGTGCATGAGCTCATTCGTTGTAATCTTTGTTTTCTTCATCAATTGCAAAGAGGTATGTGTGATTTTTTTTGGGTTTATTGGAGGCTAACATTATAAAGGAGGAATCTATATTGATATCTTTTTTGCACATTATTTATGGTTTCATTAGTATCATCTTTTGTCATAACTTTATTCCCTACCCATTAAACATTAAGGGGGGATTATTGTAATGATTAATTGGTCATTCTTTTGAAAACATCTTCCCAAGTGTGTATTAAGGTGTGATGATAGTGTTAAGGTGGCTAATCTTGTCTTGGTGATGTGATCCTTTAAGGGGCCCCTCATGGGTTGGTTGGGTTATGATCGTAAACCCATAGTGGTTGGCCTATCATCACATGGTTAGTTACCAATAGGTCCTAATGGTCCCACACCTAGGGTTAGAGGCTATGTCTAAGTTATCTTTAACAACTATATACTTAAGAGGTATCTAAGCCTCATTTGTAATATCTAATATAAATCATTTGATCATTGTGAAATATAATTGTTGGCATCTCTAGCATATCTTAATGGTACATTTATACCTAATTATACCTCCTATATTGGATTGATCTCTTTTATGATGTGAATATTATCATCACAATGTTGTGCTTTTTATAACATGTTGGAATTAGGTCAGAACATAAGGTTAAACCCAAGAACCACATAATAAAGAGGTAATAGGTCCTTCTACACAAGTTTTCATATGATCTATCAAATTTCATTGCTGAAATTAAAAATTTGGCAAACTTAAGGGAATGGGTTGAAATTCGTTCATATTTGTTAAATTTCAAATCCCTCAGTGGTGTTTACTAGTTTATCATGATTCATATTTGTTTATGTATCAATTTGTTTATGGTTCATATTCGTTTAATAGTTTATCATGGTTCATAATACATATTTGGTCACATTTTTTCGATTTTTATGTACCGCATATGTTAGATGAAGATCTCAACTTTTAGTAATTTCAATGTTATAAACTTATGTTTTTCAAAATTTGAAATATATCTATTATTGAACTTGACGACTATTTTTTCCTGAATTTTTTCCAATGGAAAATTTTATCCAAATTTCATTTGCAATTAATTTGAACCCAAATGGACATATTACACAAGAATGCCACAGATATGTGTTGGTACATTGTACCCAAATATGCAATAGATGCAATGTGTATTCTATAAAGATCAAATGATGTGTATTGGATGATTACAAATGAGGTTTAGATACCTTGGATGTAACCCCCAACCTTAGGCGTGGGACCACTTGTCCTCTCCACTAAATGCATATGTGGCCATATGTAAACAACCAAGGGTTTAGAATTATAACCCAACAAAACCACAAAAGGTTTATGCCACCAAAACAAGATTAACAACCATAACACTAACACCTCACTTCATTGGGGACACAAAGAAGGAAGGGTGGAAAAACAAGACAACACTTGAGACCACATATTGGTGAAAAAAGGTGTCAACATATCATCAGTCATATATTTGATCTAGTAAATATTGCATCCCAATAATATTTCCTATTTGAATATTTGAAGACTTCTTTACTCCCTATGATATTGATGATGATCATTTCTTAGCCTTTCAATATACTTGGGTTCATTATTAGCTAAATGAATATAATCATGCACAATGTAAGGTTGAATATACTAAGTAACAATGTTCCTTGGAGGTGGGAAATGTGACTAAGGAATTTATTGTGTATTGGAAATAGGGGGGTGAGTTAGGGATCTCTTGTGGCAGGGCGCCATCATGGGTATGTCTCATGTGGTATGGGACTGTCCTAAGGGAATAGTTTGAACCCATAGGGGATACCCAAGTATATCCTATAAGGTTATATCTAAATCCACACCTAAAGAAACATTTTTTTTGAAAATTTTTTTTAATTTTTTCCCCTTGTGGTTCTCACTTATGATCTAGAGGTCCCCACCCTCCTTTTTTTTTTTTTTTTTTTAATTTTTTTTAATTTTTCCCCTTGTGGTTCTCACTTATGATCTAGAGGTCCCCACCCTCCTAAAGCCCTCAAACATTATTTTGTAAGTGAGGAAAACCAAGGTTAGTATCAAGTGAACACTTTGAGTGGAGTAACAACACTCTTTGATCTTAGAGGAGAATTTTTCATCTTGTAGGAGTAGAGTTCAAGATTTAGATGAATGTAGGCAACTAGTTGGGATTGAGCAGTACAAAAGAATTTTGATTCTACAAAGGATGCATCCAATATATCTACTTAGTTTTCCCACTTTTCATGTGGGTGAGGTGTTAGTTTACCTGTTGTTTGGAGAGTTTTTTACTCTCACTATGAGTATGGTACATCAATGAGAGAGAATCCCATGAGGGAATTTGGACTCATAGTCCCTTTTTTAATCCTTTTGGCACTTAGGAGTTACATTGGACTATGAGGGCACACTACTTAAGTTGTTTCAGAAAAATATGTGGAGTGGGTGACTAGGCACCTTTGGGCATGTGCCTACCCATGCTTCACACATTTGTGACGCACTACCTATGTTAGTTACTTGGAGAAACATGCTTGGCACGAGTTGTGAGAAACATGCCAATTCCTCCTTGGGGCATAAAAACCTAATGGAGTAGAATTTTTGAGTTCTGTGAGATGCTTCAAGCTTGTTTAGGCATGGACTAGGTGACCACATTGTCCATCCGCTCCCGAGGAACAATTTCATAAATTGGACCCCTTAATCCAAATTTTGCATCACTTGTTACTGAGAAAAATCATAGTTCTTGAAATTGATGAATAAAGAAACTTACGAGGCATGGGACCCAAGAGTGAGGGGTGATCTAGCTGAAATACTATGCCAGGAATCCAATGGAGTCGACGGTTCCTCAATTTGAGTCTCGGTTTTCATTTTATGCCCAGTTGCAAATCGCATCCCAAACCATTTCGGGGACTCTTGGCCAATACCTCCTTGGGGGATAAAAACCTAACAGAGAAACATTTTTTAGTTATGTGAGATGTTGTAAGCTTGTTTAGGCATGGTCCAAGTGACCACTTTTTCCATCCACTCTTGAGGCACGGTTTCATAAATTGAACCCCTTAATCCAAATATTGCACTGATTATAACTAAGAAAAACCCTAGTTCTTGAAATCGATGAGTAAAGCAACTTTCGAGGCATAACACCTGGTAGTAAACTTTCGAGGCCAATTCATCCTCGGGCAATAAAAACCTATCAGAGCAGGATTTTTGAGTTCCATGAGATGTTGCAAGCTTGTTTAGGCATGGACTGGGTGACCACTTTGTCCATCTTCTCCCGAGGCATGGTTTCATAAATTGGACCCCTTAATCGAAATGTTGCATTACTTCTTACTAAGCAAAACCCTAGTTCTAGAAATCGATGAATACAGAAACCTATGAGGCATGGAAGCGAGACCTCAGAGTGAGGGGTTATCTAGCTGAAATTGTATGCTAGGAATCCAACAGATTCGACGGTTCCTCAATCTGAGTCTCGTTTTTTTTTTATGCGTAGTTGCAAGTTGCATCCCAAACCATTTCAGGGACTCTTGGCCAATTCCTCCTCGGGGCATACAAACCTAACAGAGTATCATTTTTTAGTTATGTGAGATGCTAAAATCTTGTTTAGTCATGGACTAGGTGACCACATTTTCCATCCACTCTCGAGGAACAATTTCATAAATTGGACCCCTTAATCCAAATGTTGCATTGCTTCTTATTGAGCAAAACCCTAGTTCTTGAAATTGATGAATAAAGCAACTTCTGAGGCATGGTACCCAGGAGTGAGGGGTTCTCTAGCTGAAATCCTATGCCAGGAATCCAACGGAGTCGATGGCTCCTCAATCTGATTCTTTTATTTCGTTTTATCCCCAGTTGCAAGTCACATCCCAAACCATTTCGGGGACTCTTGGCCAATACCTCCTTGGGGGATAAAAACCTAACAGAGCAACATTTTTTAGTTCCGTGAGATATTGAAAGCTTGTTTAAGCATGGTCTAAGTGACCACTTTTTCCATCTTCTCCTGAGGCACAGTTTCATAAATTGGACCCCTTAATGCAAATCTTGCATCGCTTCTAACTGAGCAAAATCTTGATTCTCGAAATCAATGAGTAAAGAAATTTTTGAGGCATGGCACTTGGGAGTGAGGGGTGCTCTAGCTGAAATTCTATGCCAGAAATATATCGGAGTCGATGGTTCCTCAATTTGAGTCTCGGTTTTCATTTTATGCTCAGTTGCAAGTCACATCCCAAACCATTTCAGGGACTCTTGGCCAATACCTCCTTGGGGCATAAAAACCTAACAGATCAACATTTTTGAGTTATATGAGATGTTGCAAGCTTGTTTAGGCAAGGACTAGGTTGCCACATCGTTCATTCTCTCCTGAGGAACGATTTCATAAATTGGACCCCTTAATCCAAATGTTGCATTGCTTCTAACTGAGCAAAACTCTAGTTATCAAAATCAATGAGTAAAGCAAATTATGAGGCATGGCACCGAGGAGTGACGGGTGCTACAACTGAAATCATTCATCAGAAATCCATCGGATTCGATGGTTCCTCAATCCGAGTCTCGATTTTCATTTTATGTCCACTTGCAAGTTGCTTCCTAAACCATTTCAGGGACTCTTGGCCAATACCTCCTTGGGGCATAAAAACCTAACGGATCAATATTTTTGAGTTCCATGAGATTTTGCAAGCTTGTTTAGGCATTGACTAGGTGACCACATTGTCCATCCGCTCTCGAGGCACAGTTTCATAAATTGGACCCCTTAATCCAAATGTTGCATTGCTTCAATGTATTCAAGGTTGGGCATTCCATATGTGCAAGAGCATGTGTGGAAGTGAATATTGTTTGACATAAACATGAAAATGATTTCTTTGGAATGATTGAAATTTGGATGTGGTCTAGTTGAATAAGTATCAAGAGCATCTTCATAATTACCTATAGACTAGTTAATTCTCTTTGAAGCATACTACAGTGCCAAAATGTCCTAGAAAAATATCCATTTGTGAAATATAAGAGAAAAATATATATAGACCAGTTAACTCAAAGGATCTTCGAGGAAAACATAATCATATATAGCACAAAATGGAGAGGGTTGGCACTTACATTTATGTAATAGAAATTACAGTTAATAGTTAAATTGTATAATAATTTTTTTTATGATCTTTACGAACGTTTATTGGAATTGTTGCATGTTTTACATAATTGGAATGACATCCTACCTGTAAATTATTTGAAATTTTATTATGATATGTGCACTTTGATATGATATAATATGATTATGTTTTCGTTTCATATGTTGTAATATTAGAAATATAACACAAAAATTAATTATTGCATGAAATAAATAATAACTTTTCATTTTGAATGTGTTTTTTTGCAGAGCACGGGTCTTCCAGAATATCAAGTTGATCCTCATGAGATAGATCCAGATTATAATGGGTTTGATACAAACATGGAAGATGATGATGATGAGGTAGATGCAGAAGACACTGAGGCAGACAATGATGATGATCACATTGATTATGATCATGATAGTGATGATGATGATGAGCCAGTTGTTGGTAGTAGCCAGTGACATTGATCATATAAACTCCATCATGGATTATTGTTGATATATCATTATGATGCCTCTTTTCATGTTTATTATTATATGTATCATTTTCACCTACAATATCATATTATTGAATTGTATCATCTTGACTTGTATCATTTTGACATGTACCATTTTGAGTTACATCAATTATCATTTGGACATGTATCATTTTGACTTATGTCGACTGTTGGCCATGTATCATTTTGGCATGTTATTGATCTACTGACATATTTGAATTTCACTTGTTTTAGTTATATATGATGATGATCTTATTAGTATTGACTTATATATATATATATATATATATATATTGGAAGTGGTCAATGATTTTTGAATGGATATTTATTATGTATGATGATTTTACTTTACTACTCAGGATGGATGTTGTCAAATTCAATAAAATTTCTTCATGAATGATATGACATAAATTTGAAATGTGATAGATCTCCAAAAATGTTATGAAATACATTCCTAATGAGATATCTGATTTTTTTTAAAAGATATAAGTTGTTTGACATGATACTTATCTAATATTGGTATATTTGACTCGTTTTAATTATAGATGATGATCATGTTATAATCATTATCTTGCTATTTTATATATACAATATGTTTTATATTTTATTTTGATGGAGCTTTAATAAGTATAATGATGTTGTTGGTTTGTATGGATGTTTGTTTCCCTAAAAAATCTTTATAAATGATATCCTATAAAATACTTCAAATGCAATATGACTTACTCTATAATAATATAAGTTTTTTAAGAAGCATGATATATTTAAATAATTAAATTGAAAAAAAAAATATTAAATTAATAAATGGAATCTATAAAGGAAACAACATGAGTTGTTAAAATGGAAGCAAAAGGTGGCTCTAAAATGGAAGTAAAACTCGACATTAAATTGGAAGCCATACTTGTAGCTATTTATGGATCTAAGTAGGAAGCTAAATTGGTTTCTTAACAAGAAGCAAAACAAGATGTTAATTAATAAGCAAATCCCAACACTAAAAGGAAGAAAATTTTGGACCTAAAAAGAAGCAAAACCAAGTGCTAAAAATGAAGCAAACCTTGGAACTAAAAGGAAGCAAACCATGGAACTAACAAGGAAGCAATTCTAGAAGCAAATTAGGTGCCAATTAAGGAGCAAAACCTGGTGGCACTTCGTAAGCAAAAAAAGAAGCATTTTTGGAAGAAAAAAAGGAAGCAACAATGGAAGCCAAACCAGAAGATATCTTGGAAGCAAAACTTGATGCTACCTAGGAAGTAAAAAAAGAAGCAATTCAGGTAGCAAACAAAGAAGTAAAAATGGAAGCAAGTTTAGAAGCAACAAAAGACGTAATCATGGAAGCCATTTTAGAAGAAAAAAATACGTCATAATAGAAGCAAAGCCTGGCATAAATTTGGAAGCCAAACTAGAAGCTATTTTCGATGCTATACCAGGAGTAAAACATGAAGCATGATTGGGAGAAAAACTAGAAGTAAAGAAGGAAGCAAAACTGAACACTACAATTCTAGGCGCTAAATTTAGTGCTATTTTAGGCGCTAATTTTGACGCCCAATTGAACACGTCATTTCACGCAGGGTTTTGTGCTAGCCATTGAGCCCAATTCATGCACTAAAAAACACTAAATTCTAGTGCTATTATAGGCGCTAATGGCGTGTTTTGTTGTTGTGACCTCATGCTCGACTCTTACACTATGAATATATGTGATATGTGACAAAGGCTTATCATCAATATGTACATGGGTAGGCTTATTTTAATAGTCTTCAAAGGATTTCAAGGTTTCCTCAATGGATGAAAACCCTTTCTTGTTAGAGAAATAAACAAGCTTAGAATAAAGAACCTCACCACCAAGATCTTGTATGAAAGAATATCTATAAGCATGATAAGTTGTAAAAACAAGAGGCATAGGTACAGTACCTATTGGCTCAGAATGAATCAGTTATGGCATAAAAGATGGGAATTCCTTATTGAGGGGTTTCATTTCCCTTAGTTGATTCAAAGAGATACTGACCTACAAAAATCTCATCACCTATCCCAAGTATTTCTTCAACTTGTGTCCAGAAAAGGTAGCATCATCCAAGACTCTGCTTTGTTACACGGTCGACAAAAATAAGGTGACAGTCTCCTAGGGCATAGATGGCCCACCAATTGATTCAAGAATATCAATATTCGAATAAGAAATTGTCTCATTTATTTTATTCTCCTTCCTAGCTTATGTCAACCTATTTTACTTTTAGCGAGGCCCAAGATTGTTGGAAAATATCTGGTAAAATATAAGTGTTAGCTCTTTTTGAGACCCAAGGTTATGCTACTTCCTAGCTTATGCCCTACACACCAACATATTTTACTTGCAGAGAGTCTCAAGATTGTTGGAAAACCTCTGGAAAAATATAAGTGTTACCTGTTTTTGAGACCCAAGGTTCTCTCTAGGTGTCCAACAAAAAGACATATTATAGACTAGCAAATTAGCATTTTCAATTTATAAAAAGGAGAAGTTCTCAATCAAAGCACCAGTGAGATGTTCAATGATGGAGAGGGAAGTTACGGGATTAAAAATGATTCATTCCTAAAGTTCTATATATTCAACATATAACCCTAGCTAGATTTATGCAAGTTTGAAGCATCCTTAATATAACCATACATCATCCATTGAAAATAAATATGTTAAAAAGGAAATAATCATAACATATCACATCACAATGATACCAAAAATGAAAAGGTTTTTTTAATTAATAATACTTAGCATGGTCCATTACAATCATATGCATGCAATAGGATTGCATGTCTCTCACATAACCACTAACAATAGTCTACTCTAAAACAACCTTGTCACTTTTTTTCTAAAACACACAAGAAAGTTAAATGATTAACCTTTTTCTTAAATCAAATTTTAAAACAACAAAAAACCATTATATGGGATCATAGATCCTCCAACTTAGGGCAGATTGAAAGGACGAGGAAGTAAAAAAAAAAGTTTCAAAAACATCCAGTGAAATAATCCATATATATTTAATGGTTTTTAAAGATGGAAAAATCAATATTTATATTTATATAGTTTAATGGAATTTACATTTAATAAATCAATATTTATATTTATATAGTTTAATGAAATTTACATTTAATATGTGCATTGTACTTTCAAATTTTATGGAAAAAATATTATTTTGAAAAATAAAAATTCTTTAAAGCCTTATTTTTTTTATCTATTTTAAAAATCCAAAATAAAAGATTTGAGAAATTTTCTATAGCTATATAAATGACCATGATCAAAGTTTTGGAAATTGGAATTTTACTTAGAGTTGTAGTTAAATTAATAATATCTTTACAAAAAAAAATAAGAAAAATAGCATAGGGAAAAGAAACTATATAAACTATCATCTTCTAACAATGATTTAGACTTATTTAGAAACTAAAAGAAGAGATGACAATTATGCCTTCTCTATTTTCTTCAAAAATCAAAATATGTTCAACTATTTGTTTGTGCATCCTCTTCTTCGTTAATTCTCTATAAATATTAGTAAAAGAGATGGATTCAAATGAATTTTCCATTTTTTTTAGTTGTTTCCAAATAAGTTTGAAAGATTGGAAAGTTGATATGTCCCTTTCATCTAATTATGACCAAACTAGAGTTTCCAAAGATATGAATCTATTTGACATTTTTATTCAGAGCACACTTTAAAAGGAATCTTAATGCCATTAAATCTACATAGTAATTGCTTCTCTTAAACCTTCTCCAAACCTAACATTGTATGCATTTGAAAGATGGCATTATGTGTATTTGAGAGATTCAAGACTCCACCCATATTATTAAACTCTGGAGTTCCTTTCCTACCTCCATTGAAAAAATCTCATTCATGAGATTTATCAATGACTGGTGCCTTTATTTCTCTAGGTATTTTTTGTTAAAATAGAATATTGAAACTTGCAAATGCAGATCTAATCTATGAGAAGCATTGAAAGGAATGGATGTACTTATCCTCAAATATTTGTGAATTTTTTGATAGCTATATGTCCCAAATGATTATATAGGGAAAAGTATTGAATTCTTTCAGTTCTTTTTTTCTAATCCATGTATTTAGACACTCTTCTATAGTATCTAGAACCTATGCCTATTAACTCATGTCAACTACTCAATGTATATCCATATTTTTCTTACATAGGGGCAGGCGATAAGAAAGTGTGATATTTTTTCCTCATCCTTTTTGCATAAAAGATAGATCATTGACCCTTGTCAACTTCTATTTTGTATAATCTCCCAAGTCAATGCCTTGTTATTAATAGCTAACCACATGAATTTTTTTTTGTTTGGAGCCTTGAGTTTCCATAACACCTTCCACCACCAATCTGGTTCTTGAGCCTTAGTAAAAAACATTGCTCAGTGTCTCTTTGGGGTGTAGATCAGTTGGCGATATAGTGCACTATTAAGGCACTCATTGTGACATCATTGGTTCAAACCTTGACTAGCCATGTGTTTCATGTGTGGGGGAAACATGGGTATGCCTAAATGTTATAGTGGTAGCGGTCATAATCGACCCCGTGTCACACGAGTAAGAGCCAGCCCTAGTTGTTGATTCTGCCAGATAAACAAAAAAAAAAAACATTGATCAATAACCTAATTTTGTTGTATACTCTCTTGAAGCCAAGCTCTTTTACCAAGTTAGGGAATCATATTCTTCTCTTAAGTATACATGGCTCCAATTTAATTTGACCACAAATGAAGTCCATAAATTTGTGTTTTCTCCTTCCAACCCTAATCTTTAAGCACTTAGCCATCCTTGTTACCATATTTTTCTTGTATCTATATCAACTAGTTGGTTAAATGTATAGAAACCTTGTTCTTGAACAATCTCAATCAACACATCTGATAATCTAAACATGTTCTGCATTATATCCATGGGTTTGCACCATTTCTAATATTCTCTCCATTTCCCACCCTCCATGCCAACTAATTTCCTATGACTATAAAATCTCGAACAAGAGCATTAGAGTGTGTAAAAACATTATTTGCATATTTCCTTGGATTCCTAATCCAATCCATCAAAGGGATAGGATTTATATAGTGTTGCACATTTATTTGCTTCCATAGGCCCTCATGTTTTATTACTCACTATAAGCTCTTTGTATCCAATGTTTAAACCCCAACCTCTTTGTTATTTTGGTTTGAAAATATTCTTGGACTTAACTAGAGGAATACCATCATTTTTTCTACTCGACCACAAAATTTGAAGCACTTCTTCCTGATATTTTCCAAAACTCCAATTGATATATAAGCCATATAATGCTAGAATATTGGAATTGATTATAGAAATAACTTTAATAGAGTCCATTTGCCCCTAATCAACAACCATCTATTACACCAATGATTTATCTCACCCTTAATCTTTTCTAGTAACCGTACCTAATCTATGATCCCATAACCATCTGGTTTTTAAAAGAAGCCCAGGTATTTAAAACATATTTGAAAAGGAATATGCTTAAAAGGAAACACATGAAGTAGTTATCTCTCCTAATCCATCTTTGGGTTGTGAAAATAAATTGTATATTTTTAACACTAATTTCCATGTTATATGAAATATTGTACAAATCTAATATTTACTATAGCTTCCTTGCTTCTCTTATGGTTCCATCATTGAACAAAAGAACATCATCGAAAATCAAAAGACGAGATAAGAACAATGCCCTTCCCATCTTAACACCATAAACAATTCCATCCATCTCAACTTCTAGAATTTCCCTATTGAGACCCTCAACAATGATAAGGAAAATTTGGGGAGACATGGGACATCCTTGTCTCAATACCTTTGTAGGGTTAAAAATTTTGGAAGCAAACCCATTCAGTAAAATTGCAAAAGAGACCAAATTCAAACCACCCATGCTCCATTTAACAATGGGAATATTGAACCGAACATGTAGAAGCATCAACCTAATGTAGATCCAACTTGCCTTGTCATATGCCTTTGACAAATAAAGTTTCACGAACATTGCCAGGTTTTTTTTGGTTTTATGGTATGCAATCCTTCTTGAGATAATCCAATAACACCATGTACCTATCTTCCAGCCAGAAATTGAAACTATTCCTATGATATAAATTTTGAGAAATTTTTCTTCACCCTTACTATCAATATGCTAGCTATAATTCTATAAATACAATGGCATAAATAAATTGGCCTAAGCTCATCAAATGACTATGGATTACCCTCTTTTGGAATAAGAACTAAAAAGGTAAAATTGAAGGTTCCAAGAACATTCCTCAAACTCTTTTATTCTTCAATTAGTTTGATACGATCCTCTTCCAACACATCATAGAACCAAATGAACAATTATACTATTTAGCCATCTAGACCAAGACTTTTGTCCCTTTTGAAGGATGCTATAACAACCTTTAAATCCTCTTTTGAAACATTGGCTATCAACATTTGATTTTCTTCCTCAACTACAAACCGTGGAAAAAACGTAGTTAACTTCAAAATTTCAGCAAATATACCCCATATCTATTATTTCATTAATCGTCCATGCTTACTACCTTTTATCTTCTCCATTTCCCATATAGTATTTTTTATCTTCTTGTGTTTTTCAAAATTATTGTGTTTTCATCCCCATTTTCCAACCAGATAGCCTTGCTCTTCATTCTTCATTATGCTTCTCTCCAATCCAATAGCTTTTGCTTAAAATTTTCTAAGGTTCTCAACCTCATGTTTTGCTCCTCATTGAAAGACCTAGATAAATTTGGGTCAAAGAGATTTAACATATTAGTTTACACTTCCTTTAATCCCCTATCAAGGTTTTTCAATTCAGTGGAAGCCCAAGCTAACATTGCCACTTTTAACTTTATTTAATGATGCTACAAATTGAAATCTTGTTGAGTCACTTGAATTCTCATCATAACCCATACATTCATCTTTTACCAATCTAAGATGCTCCTCATACTCTATTTGAATAGTGTTAAATTTGAAAGGACTTGTTGGTTTCAAGTCCTCTTGATCTAGTTGTGTTAGAATGGGCAAATGACTTGATCCACCTCCCACTTTCAACATTAAAATATTTGTTACCAAAAATATATTAAGCGTTTTGGATATCCTAGCTTCATCTATGTTGTTATTCCTACAACCAAGCACAATTTTTATAGGTTCCACATCCATAATCCCTGCTTCTTCAATCTTAAACCTAAAAAAATATATTATTTTATCATGTCTTGGAGACTACCCCCACATCTTTGATCTATTTAGAGTAAAATTTAAATCCCCCCTTATAATAACCATGTCTTGTCTGATATAGTTCAAAGAAAAAATCCTCCCAAATAATCTTTCTTTCTTCATATGGACCATAACACTTCATCACTAAGATTTTCTTTCCTAGCTCTTTGAACTAGAATTTTTTTCCATATATCTAACACAAGGGCATAAGTGTTTAGTAAGGGCATTGTTTTTCTCCACCCAGTTAACCCCACCCCCCCTAAATTCCCTATAACATCTACAGATAAAAATTCCCACTCCTTCATAGATTTTGCTAGGTACTCTATCGACTTCTAACCCTCTCCCATTGTTTCTTGCACCCATATAACATCAAGTCTATGAAGTTCCACCAACCCTACTAGGGATAACCTTTTAGAGGGGTTTCTCATATCTCTTATGTTTAGAGATAAAACAATCATTTATTCACCCTAGTAGGGGCTTGTACTATTGTAGGGACCCCTTTTAATGTTTTTTGTTTCCCCTTTTGTATTTCGTTCAAGGATTTTTATTGAGAGTGTTATAGGAATAATTTTAGCCCATATAAATTGAAGAAGGATCCCTTACTTGGTTCATGTTGAAACCCCCTTCTATACCTTCTTCCCCTAAAAAATTTCCACCTTTCCTAGATCTCAAATGATATCTAGGTTTGGATTGGCTATTAGAGGTTGCATCCAAGACCAAATTTTATGGGCTTATAATAGTGTTTGATTGCTCCATCATGGTAGAATTTCCCTCTTTTAACTGAGGAGAGGGGATTTATTTTTCCTAGAGATATTGTGAGGATGCATGAAACCCTGTTTAATTCTATAACATAGTTAATCCCCTTTAATCCCCCTAAATGTTTCCTACCAAATTTATATAGGATTTGGCCTAGTTCCCTTATCCTTGAAACTAAACGATAATCTTTTGAATGAAGGGGGAAATATAGTCTAAATGGAATTGAATTACCAAATATATCATTGGATAACAACATCTCTACCTCCATTTGCACCACATTTGGCCCTTGCATGATGTTCTGCTCCTTTTCAAATATTTGCATAGGAGAGGAATGCTTGAATCTCTTGTTCTTGAATGATATCCTCTACCTTGATTGATTCCACCCCTTAGCTTATCGATGCCTTATTTTTTTGTTTCCAACGGCCATTTGAGGATCTTTCTTTTATTTCCACTACCCTAGGAGGTGGTCTACCCAAAATGGTCTTTTCACTATTCTTTTGAGTTGTCTTCCTCTACTATACTATTCCATTGAAAGGGTGAAGACAATCTTCTAAAACAAGTTCATACACATAGCATCTGGCATAGAAAAATGGAATTTTGACATAGTCAACAATTTGTTTGTGTCTTGTCTTCCTCACTTCTAGCTCAATAAACTTTAGAAGCCCCCTCCTTAATGTTTAGTTCTATTAGGATGCATGCAAGAATCTTCTAAACATTTTTTTATAGGACTTATCAATATTGATTGGCCCACCCATGCAATCCCCTATTACCCTTAGAATCTTGTCTAACCATAATTCTAAGGGAAGTCTTGGTAGCTTCATCCAAATTGGTTGCTTGGTGGAGGAATCCTACCTTGGATTGAAGCAAACTGACCATTTTTTGATGATAGGATCGTTGGTCCTTATTACCAGTGGCCATCTAAATTTGTCTCTATATATACTTCAAAATTGAAGGTAAACCCCAACCATCCTCTAACCTTTAAATGAAATTTTAGGGCACACCCCAAAACTAGAGCTGAAACATTTTGAAACCAATCATTAAGAGTTCTCTTTGAAATCCACCTTCCATAGATCAACCCATCAAATATTTCCTATGAAATTCCATTATTTGTTTCAATACTACATCTTCCCCAACCACCATTTTCACCAAGTTTTTTCTTTGCTTCACACACCTCCTACTCTTCCTCACTAAACTGACTTTAAGATTTTCAATATCATTATTTAAACTTTGTCCATTCACACTCAACAATTTCAAGTCCATTCCCACACACCTTAATCCCTTCACTAGCTCCTTTGAGATTAAACTCTTAACTAAATCCTTTATGTACAAAAAAAAAACATCCCTTTCGTCAATCCTAATGAGATCCCAATTAGATCTTCTAGCTTAAGCCTAATGTACCTTTTGATTGAGAAGATTGAATATTATCATTAACCTTACGTCCTCGAAATTTCTTCCCCTCTTATCAACACCCAAATCCTGCTAAGAACTCTATACATAATACCTTCCTATTCAATGATAATGAAATATTTGGAAGCATCTACATTTATGCTTTTTGCATGCATTTTTTTGGCACTTTTCCAAAAGTCTCCTCCCTAGGGCCAATCGTCCATGTGGTACAAATGTGGTTTTCCTTGTTGATAGGTATGTGACAACCTAAAAAGACAAGGATGACTTCTCCTTAGTGAGGTTCTGTTGTATATTCCACTAGATGCCCCTTATCAAATTCAATCTCCTCCGGTCTAAGTTCCTAATCCATGGTTTTTCAAGATTACCTTTCAACATTCCACTTAAATGTTTAAGAAATTGTGTAAATAAATTAATATCATAATATAGTTCTCTTGGCACTAATGTAGAGTTAAGATATTTTTACCAACATAATTAAAGAATTAAACGATATTTAAGGAATTATTAAAAATAATTAAATGATTTTTAAGGAATTATTAAAATAGGGTGATGCAGAGTTAAGGTATTTTCACCAACATAATTAAAAAATTAAACGATATTTAAGGAATTATTAAAATAGGGTGATATATAAAAGTGAAAACTTTTGTGTCTTTAATTATTTTCATTAAAAATATATTAGATCTTTTTAATGATAAGTATGATAAAGTCTACAAAATTAGGGTTATTAATCTAGTTTTTCTTGATACAATTTCAAGACTTCGATGTGTGTTTCTTGATACAATCTCAAGATCTTGATGTGCGTCTCTTGATACAATCTCAAGATCTCAATCTGCGTCTTTTGATGATGTAGCAACATCATCATGTGTAGATAAACCCTGACCAAATCATTGGTGGTCCATAATGGGGCACACTTCCACTCCTCCCAGATGTCTATGGGTCTGGGGTCATTAACCTGTTTCCTTGCATTTGAGCATCCGAGGAAGACGAGCTCTTAGGCAATAAAAAATTGTTTAAGTTCATACTCGGACACCAAAAGATGGTTTCAACCTAGATAGTATTCACAAGAAGGTTAGTATCCCAACTATCTCATATAAAATTAGGATATCACCAACATAGTTAAAAAATTAAGTGATATTTAAGAAATGATTCAAATAGGATAATACATAAAAGTGAGAGCTAGGTTGCATTTTTATTATTTTCATTAAAATGATCTTATACACTTTATGTTATGTATTATGTTGTAAGTTTTGATGTTTTAAGTATTATACTAGTGTAAATTCATCTTAAACCCATATCTATAAAGCATAGAGAGATAAAAAAAAATTGAGATGTAATTTTTTTTATCATTTAATATAAAGGAATTAATCATAAAATGGAATTAAACCCATATCCATAAAGCATAGAGAGATAAAAAAAAATTGAGGTGTAATTTTTTTTATCATTTAATATAAAGGAATTAATCATAAAATGGAATTAAATGATAAAAAAATTTATACCTAAAAAAAAATGATCCCTCTTAGTACTTTATAAATCTAAGTTTAAGATGAATTTATGTTGGTTTAATTTTTAAGATGTTATCACATATATGTGTGACAACATCTATGTCATACTACACTATACAAATAAAAAAAATTTCTAGCAGAAAATTTCTCAATATATTAAAATATATGGTGTTCTAAAAAAAGAGTACTGTTAATTTCATCCATCTTTGAACCATTTCAAAAGTGGTCCTTCAAAACATACCCTCAAGAGATTTTTTATAATATCGGATCCCAACATAGAGTACCTCCAAATCAAAACATACTAGATACATTTTACTCTGAAGAAAGTAGACCTCCAGTTCCAGCTAAATCAAAACCTCCAAGATTACGTAAGAAAACCAGTCACAGATAGAAATGTAAGAAAAGAGAGGGGCCCTCATGACCATCAAGCCATTTGTTGTGATGAATCTTCCCTTCTAGCACATGTAGAGCTTTTTTTGATAAAGCATCCACCACCCCATTTTCTTCCCTATAGATGTGGGCAAACCTGCTAGTGTTGAAAGATTTTGCTAGTTCCAGGATCCTGTCCTTCCAACCCACAAGAGAAGTGACTTGTAAATTCCTCCTACAATTCAACCAATCTATCACAATGTTTGAGTCTTCGAAGACTTGGAGATGATCAATGTCGAGTCGAGTTGCCAAGATTAAGGATGCCCACACACGCCGAGAAGTTCAACCCTTGTATTTGTGCCCGGACCACCATTGAGAGTCCACCTGTAGCTAGTATTTCCAGAAATCTTTAAAACTCCCCCAGCCCCACTCAAAAGCCCATTTGCTTGGGATGCACCATCAAATCATCCTGCAGAAGCCAGAGTAACACCATGTGTATTTTTTTATTCTAAGGCTCTTCCCTTTCCGAGGACCCAAACCAACAGAGTTCTCCAACATCCCTCAAATTTTAAGGACAATTGTCTGAGTAGAAGGAATACAAGATTAAAAAATAAACGTGTTCCTTTCCAACCAAATGAACTAGCAGGCTAGACAGGGAAGAGTATTAAAATCCCTCTCCTTTTTTGTCCAACTATCAAAGCAATTAGTTATAGAGCTACCTCCCCAAGTAAAACTTAGACTAAAAGTTGTTTTTAAAATATGCCACAACTAGAGAGTAAAAGAGCAGTTGACAAACAAGTGTAAATTGATTGCACCAAGAGTAGCCAAGTGTTTTTATAGTGTAACGCACAAGCTACATCCTAGTGAACATAAAATCAAACTATTTGTTTGGTTTGCAATGAAGAATAACATTCTAACTTGGGAAAATCTGCAGAAAAAAGGTGGGAAAGGATCAAGTTTTTGTCCTTTATGTTTCAAGGACTCTGAGCCAATTTTACACTTGCAAACATAAAATACTTTATCAAATTAAAATTAAGATAAAATATTATCAACTCATAATATTAAATATTTCATTAACAAATATGAAGAAACATGTCTTAGGAAAATAATTTCAAGGAGACTAAGCTATCACGAAAAAGTTATCTTAAATTATGACTTAATTCTACGCCATTAAAAAGGTCGTTAAAGGTCTCTTTCAAATGTAATAATTTATCCTGATCTTCCTTACCGAACGATGTTTCTATTTTAACGAACTCTTGACGAGAACGATGCCTTTTGAATTTTAGCACCGACCTCACTGTGGTAGATTCCTCCCTCCGTTGTTATCACTCTCTTGGAATTCAATACGAGAGGACGATTTCTATTTTATATTAAATTAATGAAAAGTGTTGAATTTTGAAGGCCTTTTGTTAAAATTAATTTTTTTATTTCTTAGAAACAAAATTTTCAATAGGTTTTACTCATTTTCTTTTAACAACATTACATTTTTAATAAATTTAATTTTATTATTTTTTTTCCATATTCTAAACGAAATTTCATTACCAAATTATAAACAAAACTAATTTTTAATAAAAAAAAAATTATTATTTTTTCCATATTCTATACGAAATTTCATTACCAAATTATAAAATAGTGTATTATATATATATATATATATATTAAAAAGACAAGTTAGAATAATCTGATTTGGAAACCTCAAAGAATCATCAAAACTTTTTGTTTCTATGTATTATGTATTTTTAATAAACCTATTTTTATAAAACTTTTACATATTATATGGAATTTCATAAAAAAAAAATCATATTATATGGAATTTTATAATTTTTTTTTATAAAATAGAGTATTCAATTAATATATGTAACGTTTCAAAATATATATGTAGGACAAGTTAGAATAATCTGATTCGGAAACCTCAAAGAATTATCAAAACTTTTTTACTTTTAATTAATTACTTTTTATTTTAAAATAAGAAATAAGATGATTATAGATGGGAAAAATATTTAAATAAGAAGATAAATGATTTCTTGAGAATTTATTTTCTAGTTATAACTTGTTTGTACATTCAAATTCAAATTATCTGAGAATATTATATTCGAAGAATATAAATGATTTAGCCATTATAATCTATGAAGTATTGTGTACATTTTTTCTTAATATCAAAATTTAATATATATATCTATATATAATCCTTGGTTTAGAGTTTTTCATAAATCATTTTTTTCAATCTTGTGTTTTATTTATTTTTTAATAATATCAAAATACAAACATAATTTAAGATTTATAATATTTGCCATAAAATATTTTATGTATAAATGATAAATGATATTGTATATTAGATATTTATTTATTTTTCAATAATATTAAAATACAAACATAATTTAAGATTTATAATATTTGCCATATTTTTATGTATGAAAGATATTGCATATTAGATTTATTAAAATTATTATAGAAATTAGGACAAGGTGAAGTGGAGAATAATAATGATAGTGTTATTAGTTCTCGTAGTAGGTATAGAGGGACTATAGCGATCAATAATTCGTTGAATTCATATTAGTTTGTTCTTTGACCACAAATATTTGCATAATATCTATTGTTGGAGCTAGGGAACTAAAAACATTGATTTTTATATAATAAAAAACACCATATATGTAATGATCTGATTGGATAAGAGATTGGAGGTCTTATTGTCGGCTTCACTATTCCCAATGTTTTATATGTGAACATATCCAAACTTTTTGATCGTATATAGTCTTTTTGAATCATACATTTTTCCTATGTATTGCTTGAAGGTGGATTAATGCTAGCATTAGTTCGAATGTTTGTCTTAGCATTTTCTGCTAGTTAAATTTATCCCAATGTTTGATATGCTAGCATATCCAAAATTTGTCCTTCGAATACATTCTCTAGCATATTACTATGTGTGATTTTTTTCTTTATTCTTGCGTGCTTCGAGAGTCTTTTCCATTGTTGCATACGTAAACAGGCCTGTCACGCTGCCGGATTTCTTAAATGTTTCCATAGGACGACGCCCTTCAACGGTTCTGACAGTCTTAAGTGTTTACCTAACAGATTTCGCAACCTTAAATGTTTATTGTACAGTTTTGTTCCATATTTTTTTATGGTGTTGTTTGCAGTGAAATTGTGCAAAATTGTTCCCCACCAGCATCACTGGTTCAGTGGTTGATGCTTGTTCATTGGTTCGTTCCATGCTTCTTGTTCTTGTTTGTTTCAACTTTGCAAAGTTGAGGTTCTGCAGTTGCAGTTGCTTGTTCACTGATTTGTTGTTCTTCAACTTTGCAAGTTGTTAGACCCGTTGTTGTGGTTTGCAAGTTTTCCGGTTGAGCTCTTGTCATCCCTCGTTGACAGGTAAGTTTTCGTGCCATCGTTTTGTTGTTATTCTTTTTTTTCTACTTGGTGTTTTGCACCTTGTAGACAAGCTTTTTAAATGGTAGGAGTCCCTGCCTCGAAATTCTGTTGCAGAACATCTTTCTGTGTGCTCTTATTTTCTGTTCCTGGAAACCATGCGTCTTCATATGTCGACTGCCACATCCTGCATATTGTGCCATAGCTATTTCGAAAATTTCAATGCAAAAAGGTTTAGAAAACGAATTCAGAGCTGTCACAAGGGGGAACTATCCGCCGAGGTGTAGAGGCAGGAAATGCTTTTATTCTCTTGGTCAAAATATTGTGTCCACTTGTTGCCTTTGTCATGTCCTTTCTATTTTGCAGAACGTTTTCTGCCTCTGAGAAGCTTGTAGGATGCACACCATGAATAGGTTCAAATCAGTCGTTGTGCTCAGCAAATTTATAGTCTTATTTATTTGGGTGGTTTCTTCTGTTTGGTTCACTTTTCAGTGTAGGTTTGTTTTCTTGTCATCTGCTATGGCGACTAGGGGGGATTGAATTTGACA